>SDVV010000711.1:0-29483 GCA_016164225.1 Gammarus roeselii
CCAACCCGGATGAGTCCAACATAATGAGCCACGCTTCTGAAGAGTTGTGGGACACGGGCATCTGAAGAACATAAGGCGAACTGTCTCAGACTCAGACGCAATAACTGGGAATACTTGATTTGATTTTCATTCTAGTTTATGTGAAACACTTGGTTGAGTATTCTGATTTTGAATTAATATGGAAAATGTGTGGTGTTCTGAGTAAAGACAAATTATTCCATGAAACAATTCACCCTTATATATTGTTTGTGTAGTACAAAGAGACACTCAACTGTCCGAGGGCTCATAACAGAAAAGCAAGTGTATGAGCATAACATATGATACACTATCAAACCCTACATGGCACCGATGCTCTGAAGTACTCCGAGTGACCGTTGAACGTCATGCGTTGTTTTTTAGACGTGCCACGTCATCAGCTAATTCGAATAGAACCTAGTCTTACTCCCGTTAATACCTGACGATGCATTTCAGAGGAGGACGAAGAGGATTTCTCATGATATTTCTTATGTTAGTGTATGGATAGCGAACTTTGTTAGAAACGGTCGCCAGATCGACGCGCGGTGACACTTGGCGACTGACCTAGCCGATCCAGAGCCAGCTTGAGGGACTTCAGCACACAGTTGGATAGTTATTAAATAAAACACTCAACCATAATTTTTTGATTGGTGTCGATAGTGGTCGCCATTCAAAAAAAGGGTTCGATTTGTACCGTCACGCGACCCCCGTTCGTGATCTTGGAATTTAAATGCTTTAAATAATATAGTGCACCGTGAGGTATCGATATCATTATTATTCTGAAATTGTGTTTCCGTAGCCTTGAAGCCAATTGAAAATTATGTGGTTGAGAAATTGTGCTCATTTATTTATTTTAATCCAGCAATAGGGTCCAGCTACATGCCCGTAGGTTTCTGGTCACTTTTATTTTATGTTACGTCATATGTGAAAAAGTACATCGTTATGGTGTAACCCACAAACATAACGTTTTTATTTACTGATGAGCATTGTTCGTGGCAACGTTCTAGTCTAGATAGAAAATACCAGCAGATCGTTGGGAGACTGATGTAAATGAACAGTGAATACATACATCATTGGAAAAACTTCCGTCCCTGCCTAAATTAGGTACCAAGTTGCTTGAATACGAGTCCACCACGCTCACCACTCAACCATTCAACGTAACATGAGCTCTGATTCCAGATTTTCTTGTGTTTTGTACTGTTCATGTTCGACTACCAATTCTTATTTTTCACTTCTAGTTATTCTTCTGATTGAATCCTATACTAGCAAACTTCCGATTTGAATGAATGTTTCAACTCATATTGCCTTCACTACCACGCATAGTTGATAATCAAGTACGCTAAACCAACACTTATATATTTTAATCAGTTACATGTATACTGGAATGCCTCAAGTGTGCAACGTACCGAGGGAAAGTTATTTACTAAATCTATTTACTAGGCATCGGTACAGCAAGACATTTTGAACTCATGTATTCACAACATTTCGAAACAAGTACCGTTTGTGGTCATTTTGCTCAACGATCTTTAGGCTTCAATAAACATTGTGGAAAGATTTTTTCCATTTTGTTTTGTTTGTGTGCTAAGTGGAGTCAGGGATAAGCAACGAATGCTATTTTCATTAGTCCATAGCAGTTGTGAACGTTTTCAGGTACACACATGATGTTCAGTCTCAAGGAAAAGTTTGTCGAGCATTATATCCCTGGAATGGGTTTGTCTTTAAGTTATAACTTCTGGATCAAATTAATTCTGACTAGGAACAAATAAAATAGGTTTATTTCTTAAATATTCTGTGTGATAGAAAATTAATTTGACATTATTTAAAAAATTATCTTGCGAAATATTTCCCAGGAGGTAAATACTTTTTGATACTAGATTCAACAAATTTTTTCAAGTGTAGTTTCACAACAAATTTTATTTATTATACACCCATTGCAACTGATCAATCCCAAAAGCATTTTGACCATTAACATTTCAATCTTACAAACTATTTGAGATAATCTTCATGTTTACCTAATGTGCCAGCAATTTTAAAGTGAAATTATTTTTTCATAAGTAGACGAGAAATGGAGGAACATTGTAACACAAGGTCTCGTCCGTTGGCAACTGCGGCGTAGATGCAGTTTAGAAATAGTGAACGATCTTGTTTGCTAACACTCCATTTAAAATGAGTATTCTGAATCTTTTACGAGGGGTTTTGCCGTCGAAATAGTATATAAGATTTTTGTAATGCAATTTTCCTTCATCTGATTTTTTGTTTTTCAAAATAAACTCCTGCAATTTCAAAACTCTATTTTTAAGGCTAATATTAAAATCTGAGTAGTTCATCTGCGATGTTTCGTTATTGTAGATGCATTACAATTCTTCAAATGACGGGAGTAAAATATTTCGCTGTATATTTCTAACAAAAGTTTTGATATGATATGTTTCAAGTTTTTTCATCCGCCATATTCACCAAGCATTTCCCA
This sequence comes from Gammarus roeselii, assembly GCA_016164225.1. Classification (NCBI taxonomy): domain Eukaryota; kingdom Metazoa; phylum Arthropoda; class Malacostraca; order Amphipoda; family Gammaridae; genus Gammarus; species Gammarus roeselii. Next base: position 2,483 of record SDVV010000711.1, read on the forward strand.
ATAAGACAAAGAAACAGACAACGTTAGCTGCCAGTGTTACCAGGAAGAGCTCAAAATGGTTTCAATGAAAGTGATTTCCAGAGTTTTTGCCCTTGGAAGTGCGACTGAGTCGCAAACTGATGAGCATCCATGTAACTGACTGTAGCTAAGAGACACACGTTTCTAGGAGTAAGTGGTTATACCTATCAACATGCTCCGCGGGTTAGAAATATCTACCCTAAAATGATACGTATGTTTTCCTGAGTGTTAGAAGTTTCTTTCGTTGAATAATACGTTCCTTTGCCTCGAATGTTAGAAACACGTGCTTCCTTAGCTAGGAAAAGACAGGTTCCAATATTATGCACGCAACGAAGCTTATTGATGACAGACGGAAGTGACAAACCAGATAGGCAGTTGTCATACCATTGAAATTCAAAATGTATATCAATAATAACTGCACTTCGGTCATTTTAAAGAGACGAGATTTTTTGTACTACCACTGATGAAAGCAGAAGGTATGATAACGTGTTTATTGTAGCTATTATATGGCCTTGTAGCCGGGGCGCTAGAATCTTGCTACCATATCCACCGCGTGTCGTAGAAGGTGACTAAAAGGGCGCCCCGTAGCCGGGAGTAGAAACGTGCTACCGTAACCCCTGCGTGTCGTAAAAGGCGACTAAAAGAGGCGGGGCGAATGAGCTAGGAATCCCTTTATCTGTATAACCCTTCCTCAAAGACAGCAAGACGAGCGAGGGGAGGGATGGTTCACGCCTCTTCAAACCCTATTGTTAGGGTCGTTGAATGTGCTTGGTTAGAGTACGAATGATGTAAAGAGGAGGGAGATTGGTGAGATATTTGTGAGGAAGAAGTTTGATGTGTTGGCGCTGAGTGAGACAAATTGAAAGGTGAGGGAGAATGTGACTTTTGATGTGCCAAGTGGAAGAAAGTCTGGTGAGGAGGAAGGTTGGGCAAGAGAAGGTGTGGTTTTGATATTGAGTGATTGGTTGGCTCGTAGCGTTACCGAGTGGAAGGAGGTGTCCTCAAGATTGATGTGGGTGAAAGTTAAGTTAAGCGTAGAAAGGTGGGTATTTGGGAGGGCATATGGTCCAGGTAGCGAGAGGAGTGAGGAGGAGAGGCAACAATTTTGGACTGACCTGAGTGAGTGTATTTAGAGTTTTGGATGTTAATTCAATGTAGTTGTACTGGGTGACCTTAATGCGAGAGTTGGAAATGCAGTGGTGGAAAACGTGATAGGAAGGTATGGCGTTTCCGGTAGAAATGACAGTGGAGAAAACCTGAAATGTCTGTGTATGGAGCAGGAATTGGTGGTCGTGAACAGTTTGTTCAAAAAGCGATATATCCACAGGTACACATGGTGAAGGATGGCCCGTGGTGCAGTGGTGGAGAGAGCGCTGATGGATTTTGTGCTGATAGTGAAGAGAGTGGTGTAGAGGCTGCTGGATGTGCGGGTGTTGAGAGGGGAGGATGGAGGAGTGTCTGGTCATCTGCTGGTGAAAGGTATATTAAGAGTGGAGCAGAGGTGGAAGGGCAACAAGACAAGTGTGGGAAGAGGATGAGAGGTAGTGAAAGTGAGTGAACTGAATGAGAGAAGCAGAGCTGAGGAGTTCCAACAGGCGTTGATAGAAGATTATGACAACGTGAGAGGACAGGACCTGAGAGATGTGGACGAAGAATGAGAGGCGTTAAGAGAAGCGTTGCTGAAATGTGCGAAGAATGTGTGTGGTACGCTCCGTGTGGGCGTGTGCAGAAGGAAAGGTTGCGAGTGGTGGAACGAGGAGTTTTAACTGGCGGTGGCACGGAAAAGAAGAGCGTTTGTGGAATGGTTGCAGGTGAAGTCGGTGATGCCATATGAAGGCTGTAAAGAGAGGAGAAACGAGGTGAAGCAGGTTGTGAGGAGAGCCAAAAGGGACCCTGGTGCCAGGTGGGGCAGACGGTTGTGCCAGAATTTTGAGGAGAACAAAAAGATGTTCCGGAAAGAGGTGAAGAAGGTGAGAAATAGAGAAACCGGAAAGAAGGAAGTGGTGAAAGATGAAAACGGACAGTTGTTCTTGGAAAGTGTTGATGTACGGAAGAGGTGGGCCGAGTATTTTGATGAGTTGTTGAATGTCGAGGATGACAGAGAGGCTGACATTGTTGCTGTGGGTGGTGGTGCTCGGATCCCAGTTTTGGGAGAAAGACTTGTTGCGGACATTACCAGGGAGGAGGGGCAGGAGGCGGTGGACGTGATGAAAGCAGAAAAAGCCCCTGATTTGGATGGCGTTGCGACCGAGGGCCTGAAGAAGGGTGGAGTAACGATTGTTGAATGGTTGGTGAGGTTACTGAACTTGTGTTTTGTTGCAGGCGTGGTACCGATTGAGTGGCGCAGTACCTGCATTGTTTCGCTATATAAGGGCAAATGAGATAAAAATGAATGCTGCAACTCGAGAGGTATCAGTCTGTTATGTGTGGCTGATAATTTGTACAGGAGAGTGCTGATCAAAAGGATTAGAGACTGTACGGACTGCGCAATTGGAGAGGAACAGTGTGGCTTTAGGAGTAGTAGAGGGTGTACCGATCAGATTTTTGCAGTGAGACAGGTCTGTGAGAAGTACCTTGCCAAATGAAAGGACGTGTTCTGGGCTTTCATGGATCTGGAGAAGGCATACGACAGGGTTGACAGGGAAACGCTAATGAGGGTGTTGCGTTTGTATTGAGTGGGCGGACAACTGTTGAAAGCGGTGCAGAGTTTCTATGTAGGCAGCCGAGCATGTGTCAGAGTGGTGAGTGATTGGTTCTCAGTGAAAGTGGGACTGAGACAAGGTTGCGTGATGTCTTCCAGGCTGTTCAATATCTATATGGATGGAGGGGTCAGGAAGGTGAACGCGAGTGTGCTGGGTCGTAGCTTGGAGCTGTTGGAAGCGAATGGGCGGAGTTGGTAGCTAAGCCATTGGCTATTTGCGGATGATGCGGCCCTGGTAGCGGATTCAGAAGAGGAGCTATGTAGGCTAGTGTCTGAGTTTGGTAGAGTGTGTGAGAGGAGGAAGCTTCGAGTAAATGTGGGTAAAAATTAAGTAATGAGATTCTCGAGGACTGTCGATGTGAGCAGAATTAGTGTCCTCCTAAATGGAGAGTTGTTGGAGAAGTTCAGTGTTTTAAGTATCTACGCTCCCATGTGGAGAAGACTGAATTAGTGGAAACTGTGGTGAAGTCGCGAGTGAAGGAGGGGTGTGAAGTTTTGGGTGCACTGAAGACCGTAATGAGCTGCAGGAAGTTGGGGATGGAAGCAACGAGAGTGCTGTATGAGGATGTCGTTGTGTCACTGTGCTGTTCGGAGCTGAGAGTTGAGGGTTGAGAGCAGAGGAAAGAAGAAGGTTGAATGTTTTCGAGAAGAAATGTTTGAGGAGCAGTGGGAGACAGGTTCACTAACGACGTGGTTCGCATCAGAACGGGGGATGGTGAAGAAGTTAGAGGACAGAGTTGATTCGCTTGTTCTGAGAGGGTTCGGGCACATGATGAGGATGGATGAAGGGAGATTGGTGAAAAAGGGGTTGAAGGCAGAGGCAAGTGGACGTAGGCCTAGAAGGAGACCGAAGTTTGGGTGGATGTATGGAGTGAAGCAGGCGTTAGGAAGGAGAGACGTGAGTGTGGAGGTAGCGTGTGGATAGGCGTGAGTGGAGAATGATAGTGAACGGATGAGTTTCGACGCTGCCCTGATGTGCTTTCCCACCCTAGGCATATCGTTGAGAGACGGGATGGTCGTTGGCGGGGGAGGCCCGGTCATCATGATGCTACAGGGCTGAACCAGTCACGCTGTCGGGCCCTGCTGCCGTCACTGACCTCGAACCGCACTCATGACCCGGAGGGTGTGTTGTGGGGTTCCCGGCCGGACCTTTTTACGCAATAAAGCTAAGGTGTGCGAGTGTGAGAGTGTGAGGTGCGCCTTGCCGTCGGCCACCCCCTTGCTGGGGGATTTCGGCCTAGTGTCTGTATCTGTATTATATTAGAATACTGGCTTCAACGATACTGTTGGCAACTCGCCACAGGTTCATAGTACAGCCCTACAAGAGACGTTCATCAGCATTTCATCGTGTATCCTATTACTGTTTTAGTGTCATGCAGGTAATACCATCATCAGTATTACTTAACTACTCTGCTTGTATTTTTGTTGTGACGTTCAAACCGATATAAGAGGGTTGATATTCACCGCACTAACCTTATATATTTTTTTCTTCTGGTGTGCCTTGTTAGGAACCATACCTTAATGAGAACCTAAACGATTCCTACCCAGCATTCGTTCGAAATGTGGGCTTTTTTATTTCACTGGTTAGTTATTTTAATGGGATTGCTATCAAGGATGTCTTTATTTATTGTTGACTCATATAGTCAGATACCTAGTACAATTTAAGAAACCTTCCCCGTGATTATCCATCCGGTCGTAATATGCATGCTGTTCATTTATTAAGAGTTCTCTATTGAAATGTTTCCTAAACAAAAGGCGATATTTGCGACACAATTATGGCGAAGCAAAGCGCCTGGTCACATAAACGTTTTTTAAACAATCTCCTATGATAATTTTTTAAAATAATGCTCCGATCATATATTTCACCTGGCGGAAGGAAATAAATGCATACCTTGAAGTGTGAGAGTAAACGCCACAGAATGATACAATTTGGAATAAAATGCGTTATATTTCGACCGCTACTACGGTCCCCATCAGGCATTTAAATCTAGCCGCAAATTGAAGACATCAGAATAGGTTTACCTGTCAGAAATTTTGGAACACACTCGAAACAAAGTGACATAACCAAGGATAAAAACAAGGCCAATCCGAACTTCCTGGATAACAATGAACAGTAGGGGTGGTGGAATATTGTTTAAACAATGCCAATGCCTGAAAGAAGGAGAGTTTCATATCATTCCAATATTATTTGCTGCAAGGTGCCCTCATGCCAATGTTTGTTTTCTTATCATACGTTATATTTTCTACTCACAAAGCCACGTACCGTGTACTGACTGAGCATTCTCACGCCGCTGTTAATTTTGACGTTCGTGCTGACGTTGAGAACGGAAGATTGCACCGAGTCGTCCTGAACTCGCATTTTTCAAGCTATTCCTCACCACTAACGTTTCATTGCATTTTTTTATATGAAATAACTAAATTCATAAAACTAGTTGTGCCCTCTGACCTATTATCTCAACAGTTGGTTTGGAATCTCATTGATTAGTCCGCTAGTTATATACAATTACGGCACCTTGCCTTGCAGCCTTCGCCTTCCCCAAGTCTCATATACGGAACAATTCAGACTTCACAGGCCGTACCCGTAATTACTCCCGTCATATCGACTTGAGCTGATGCATTGTTTACATGTGTTCATATCGAAGGTATGCTAATTTTGTTGCAAACTGAACTCGCAGATGGAGTTCTAGAGACGTCCGTACCTCTCACCTCTTTCCCTGGTATCATCAGGGTTGGTGTAGACATCAATTACTTGGTATTCAGGGGAAGATATTATCATGAGTCTTGCGGTGTTGTTATATGGACTGCCACTGCCGGCTGTCTTGGCAAACCTTCACATGGAATACTTTGAATATTTTCTATCATTTATCTGTTATGGTCAGTTTTGTTGACGATGTCTTCACACTGTGGCAGAAGAATTTTGATTGCGAACTTTTTTTTCTGCAACGAGCAATTTAGCTCCTCCGATTAAATTTATTGTCAAATGGGAACCTATTCAATTCTGTCGTTCATAGCTGACGTTGTGTCCACTTTCATTACAATAGATTACAATTCTCTGTTTTCCGAAACTCAACACTTGCAGGTGTTACCTGCATGATTTTTTTCTCGGCAGTCACCTCGTTAAAAATTACCATTCATTATTCCTTCGATCCCTTAGGATCTTTGATCCCCCTTATTTAGATGCTGAAATTTAATATATTGGGTCATCTTTCCTCAAGTTGTCCTATCCAAATCATAAGAGTAGAGAGCTCAGTCACTCTAAACTCCAATGTTATAATCAGGAATCCTAAAACAATCTCGAATCCAGTTTTATTTGTATTTCATTACCTTCCAACAAGCGCTGTGGCAAATAATTTTATATCATTTTCAGGTCTCAGAATGTAAATTTATTCAACAGAAGTAGTAATAGTCTGCGACTAAAATTATTCAAAACAAAACCCTCTTTGACCCCACTCAGTCTGGTGGTGTGTAAATTCTACTTTGTAGGGACTGTGACTCTTGTTCCAATGAAGAGAGAACTCTTGAAATACACCTCTGAGCCAAAGGGATATGTGAGGCTTGGTACAGGGCAGGGCGCAGTGTTTTATCACATCCTGAATGATAGTAATAGTATTGATTTGCTTTCAGCAATTCTAGCAAACAATTCCATTAAAAAAAAGAAACGTCGAATCTAAGTTTGTGAAAAGATTAAACAACTTCAACAATAAGACAGAAGTTAGTTCTATAAATTCTACTACTGAAAACCTATTTCCTTCTAGCTCTAGGCCTATTATAAACACAACTAGACTACCTCTTCGGCCTCATTAGACGCACACCATAATAAGAAAACCAGCTTTCTTATCTCATGCCCTACCGCAGAATATCTCACCAGCGAGAACGTCCCTCGACTGCGTGAGGACGCCAGTACCAGTTACTACGTTGGACTCTCACCTGAAACCGTCGTACAGCCTATAGCATTTCAGCTGGCCCAAATATAACCCCATTACACCAACATGAAAAGCCACCATAAATTGATGACTGTACTCTCAAAAAGCCAACGCAAATATCGTACACCCTCCTCCTCTTACCACCTCACTCAGCCGTGGACTTAATAACACCAGAAGACCACGTACTCCAGACAACGGAGGCCCACGTGGCAGCTCCTTCGGACGTTCCCGCGGATGCTGACTGCTAGACATGACCATCATAAAATTTCCAATAACTCGCGCGATCACTCGAGGCCACAAAGGTCAGAAACTGTATCTCGTTTACAGTGAACAACACAAGAGTTCAGTGGGACAGCCATGGACTTCGGAAAAAGAAAAACGAGTTAACATCTTAAATTTTTGCTCATTAGCCATTAGCGATAGGTTTCCAGGAGTTCAAACTCCGAGTGACTGAAAACCTTCACAATCCCCAAATATGTTACACACGGCCGCAGAGGTTACCACAATGTGGTTGCGCACGTTGAAGTGACCCTTCTGATACACCTAAGCGTGCCTCTCCACTTTCTCCCGCTGACAACAGAACGCCAAGAATCGTTGTGATCATATGTATTATAAGACCTATAACAGTGGTATCTATCTACTCGTCACGAAACCACCAATTGTAAGAAACATGGATGACCGACCTGTTTCGCCAATTGCCTCCTCCTGTGTTCTTTCTTGGTGACTTTGACAGCTTCCACAAAATGTGGGGATACGATAGGCCAGAGCCCTGTGTAGTAATAATGGCTATCACTATAAATTCTCTGAGCTTGGTTCTTCACAATAGTGAAGAATCAGGCCAGATATCCCTATCAACATATTACCTTGCTCCTTTCCAACAAGGAAAGACCGTAAGAGAAAGTGACCGGGAATCTATTGACTTTACAATGAAAAAATCTATAATAAACCATCCATTATCTACTAACTACAGTATGCTATTGACCATACTCGTGAAACGTTACCTGGGTTAGACAAGGTGCAGATCTATATGATTAAGGTGCCCTCGAGTACACGCTAAAAGTGTTCAACAAAATTTTCAAACGAATTTTTCTCTGGCCGAATCTGTAATAATCCCGAGAACCGAACTCGGCAAATTTCTCGTTGACCCTGGTGTCTGCCGCCCTATTGCCTTTAGCAGCGTCCTCTGTAAGAAAATGGAAAGTATATTAAACTCACTTCTTGCCGACTACGTCGAAAAGTGTGCAGGCCTCAACAACATTCAGGGCTGCGGCTGCAAGTGTCCGTGTCGAACATGTATTTTTTTCGAGCTTGAAAAGCATAAAGCAGTACCTGGAAGCACGGCATCATGAAAGTTCTTCCCCCAAGGGCATGAGAGTCCTCCTATCACGCTTCATCCACCAATTTCTACGAAACCGGGAAATGGGCGTCCCTCTGGGCAGCGTCATTAGTGCGATATTTTTATCCTAAAGATCGATCAGCTAGCTGTATTGTAACCAATGACGGAAAATAAACCGAGAAATTGACATCACACACTGTTCTTCGCGTCTAAGCTCCAAAGTTTTCCTAGTTTCCAGGGTATAGAAGCTTCGTATTTTTTTGCTGGATCAAAATAAGAGCCGGTCACCGCTCTAAACTGAACATCGCTCCAAGACCGACTATCGTCTCGTAAAGGTTAAAGTTTTCAACTTGGAGAGATCGATCACCATCTCTTACGAGCGAAATCGGTACCGCACCTCAGAGGGATACCCCCTGGGGGTATCCCAGACTCACCCGCCTTCCCACGGCGTCCTCGCTAACCACCAAATTTTATTTGTCCTTTTGTGTAAAAAGATCCCTCCACCGCCCCTCCCATTCAGTTTGTAGCTACACCCTCCCTTGGTGCACAAAAAGGTGAGCCACCACTGACACCGGGGCTTGTGTATTTATAATCGAAACCAATTAAAATTTAAAAAAAGCAAAAAAAATGTGAATAAACTTAAATTTTCACACAAAAAAATATATTGAAGATTAATTTTGAGAGTAAATTTAAAGATTGAGTATATATATTCGTATATATTAAGTGTATTAAGTGTATATATTCGTATGCACAATAGAATTAAATGTGAAAAGGCCCCACCTTCAGTACCCAGAACCCCGGGTAGAATCCGGGGATCAAATAATGGGCAAGACCATGCCCTATCGGAGAGGGGCTGACGGCCCCTCCTGAACGTCGCACTCAAGCCTGTCTGCGAAAAAGAACGATGAACCACTCAAGTTCTTTATCGACAGGAGACCTGACGCAGGTCGTAGTCGATGACACAAATGAACGCTTCTCGAAACTGGACGTGAATATAATCGGAATGCAGAACGTCCTAGTCAAGATGAGCAAAATGATGGGCTATCCCCAGCTGGAGAATTGGACTGCTCTGCGCATTCCAGTGAAGTCGATGAACGCCTCACTAAACTCGAGAACCTTTTTTGCAACTATGAATACCCGACTGTGGAACCCGTAACCTGTTCGTGTGCTTCCGCCTCTGACCTATCTGATAACGTCGCTCTCCTCCCAGCTGAAACTCATAACGCCCGAACACCAATAAACGTAAATAGGAGACAATACACTCGATTTGATGACCATAGCCTAATCTCAAATTCACCGAACACTTGAAAATGACAGACCGTATATTTGCCCATATAAACTACGAGAAGAACTGGGCTCCACGACGGGCCGTCCAATTCTCAACATCTCCGCCAGCGGTGACGATAGCTTCACCATTAAAGTAAACACAAAAATTCAAAGTGACACTATATTCTTCAAAAACAGAATGTGCGGAAAGCCTTGCAAGATCATTCCACACCCAACTTTTTCCATTAGTTTAGACCTGATTTACATCGATGGTCTCCCGAGTGATGAAGCCGACGAGTTCATCACCGGACGCGTCAAATACGAGAAATGTATAGTTGAAGCGAAAATCGCACAAAAACTCAAACCAAAAAGAAACACCACCACGGCCCTTCTGCTTAAATTTAATTGCCCCACCCCACCTCACTACGTAGACATACCTTTCTTTGACCCCTAAACCAGAAATACGGACACACGAGCAGAGATTGTCACGGTAAGCAAAGATGCTCATTCTGCTCCCAAGACGATCACGATAAACGGGACGATCACTTGTCGTGCCCATCCGAAGAATCTCACTGCTTTTACTGCAAAGTAAACGGCCACCCTACGGGACACGAAGACTGCCCCCTGCACTAGATTAAGAGGGAGATCCTGAAATACCAAACGGAGCACAAAGTCGGGCGACGAGAGGCTGCGGCCGCGATTCGCTCCCCTCAAGCTGACTTTCCCACCTAGGAGAGAAGATCAGCATCATTTCCTACCCACTTCCTCATAACACTTGTAGATAGCGGTGCAAACAAAGTTGCTGTCTCAATGAACTCATTCACCATGATGAACTTGCTCTCCAAACAACTGGGAGGCAGATCGATAAACATAAACCAACAGGGAAGAAGTATCTGGCACACGTCGTAAATATCGAGCAAAGCAACGCCATACAAAGGATTAACAAAATAAACAAACACAAAGTAACTCGAGATACATCCGTTCTTCAACGTTACAAAACGAATTATATGCACTTTTAACTACACTCCTAAAACTGACCTGAGCGCTTTTGCAGCAGGCTTAGCAAAGGATTACGGAGTTACCAACGTTTCTCTAGCAAAGTGGATCAAACTACGGAACAAACACACCACATCATATCGAATCACTTTCCCAGGACGCGACACACCAGAATTCATAGTAATCCAGGGCAAACAGGGGAAAACAAAAACTTACCCAGTGGCGCTGTGGCCTGCAATGTGCAAAAAATGCCTAAAATACGGCCACGTCATCAAATACTGCCAGCCACACATATCCCAACGCTGTAAGAGGTGCGTCGGCAAGCATGACCGAAAGGACTGCACAGCCCGCCAATCTGATTGCTACCACTGCCGATGCCTCCATGAGGCAGGCGACAATCATACAAAACGACCGCAGAGTCACACGAAAACAAGCCATCCAAATCTTTTACGATGAAAACCCAAACTGCCGTAATTTAAATTACGCCAGAGCAGTTAAATCTACTGCTAAGATTACCCCCTCAGACGACACTCACGTACCGCCAACACAACCTATTACCATGACCCCAACACCCCTCCCCAGTACTAACATTATCACAACCAGCCCAGCGACCGCCCTCGTAACCGAGGCGGGCGGGCCCAGGAGAGCACTGCGATGGATGCTGCCCCAGTGGACCACGAAGAGAGGTCCACTAACATGAAAACCAAAAAGCAAAGGAACGAAAATTCCTCCGACGACGACTGCGGGGTACACGACGTCCTCTCGTCACGAAGCAAAAAGATACTCTACATCACACGAACCACTGCTCGCTTTGATCAGTGCGTTGAACTACTACTGACAGTCTTAACTGCGAACACAGCCAGCGAAAACCTGAGTGAAGTATACAACCATCAGCTAACATGCCCAACACCAGAGCATCTCACAAGTGAGAACGACCATCGCGTGCGCGAGGACGCGTTGAAAATCTACAACGAAGAACTGATACCCGAAACCACTGATCGACCATGCTCCGCACTCGACTCAAATAATCCAATGAATACTTCTCAGCCCCACATAATATTGAAAAAAGACTCAATAGAAGAGAAACGCCTCGCTCAAGAAGCAAACACATAGATCGTCCTCTCTCGTCTTCCCCCTCTTACAAGAGCACTCACAGCCGAGAACGCAGTGAGTCTAGGAGATCATGTTCTGCAGAAAACGGACGCTCTTGCGAACGCTCTCGATCTAGGACACCTGCGCCTCATATACACAAACACCACGAAAGTTCCTATAAACCACGCGACCGTTCCAGACCATCAAGATCTGAGCGCAAAACAGATCCGAAATGAATAACAACACAATACTTCAGTGGAATCGCCAGAGACTTAGAAACAAGAAAGATTAATTATTATCGCTAATCTCCACACATTAGCCTTTGGTGGTAGGCCTCCAGGTGATCAAACTCCGTGACACAGCACCTTCACAATCCCTCAATATGTCATACACCGTCGCGAAGGTCACAATAATGTGACTGCACACGGTGGAGTGGCACTTATGATCCATCAAAGCATACCTCATCACCTCCTCCCTCTGAGAACAGAAATCCAAGCTGTCGCAGTGAAGATACGTATCTCAAGACCAATTACAGCGGTATCTATCTACTCGTCACGAAACCACGACCTCGCTGAGGCACTAATGACCGATCTGCTTAACCATCTGCATCATCCCATACTCCTCCTTACAGACTTCAACAGCTACAACGAGGTTGGGATGCGTGAGAACAGACCTCAGGAAAGTGATATGGGCCAACACCAAAGACACTCACAACCTGGTCCCTCTCAACGACGGACAACCCACTCGGATCACCCTCGAAAATGAAACCGTCATCGATTTATCAATTTGTTCCCCCACTTTAGCACCCCAACTCGTTTGGGGAGTCCTGCCTTCAACACATGGCAGTAATCACAACCCATTGATCATGTCGCTCCTTACTAACCGACGAAACAATCCCGACGCACAGGAACTTCGATTCAACTACCGGAAAGCCAGCTGGGAGGAATACTCGACACATGTCGCCTGGGACGATGTGGAGGGCCTTCCCGAAAACATTTCAGAGCGCGACCTTATCATGCATCTATACGAGAAATTCCAAAGTGTAGCTGTCACTTGCATTCCCCAATATTTACCCTCAACCATTTTCCTAAAACCTTGGTGGTGCCCGGAGGTACAAGAAGCAATGGACCAGCGTAAAAGAATGTACGGGGCCTTTCCTCCGCGCACGTTGCCCCAGGAACCGAGTAGCCTTGAAAAGGGAAACTACCGTGTTCCACAAACTTGGCGTGGGGAAGAAGCGAGAAAGCTGGACCCAATTAGTTAACACAATCCAACGAAACACGCATCTTTCCCAAGTGTGGGGAAAAATCAGACGTATCCAAGGTCGTTTCGAGTGACCTATCCACATTTTGTCGGACGGAGACACTGTCTATTCTCCATACGCGGATATCGCGAACTTCAACCAACGCGTACCGGCAGGAATTCCTAAGACTACTTGAGGGATAATATTTAGAGCACAGCCATATATACACTGACGGCTCCAAAACCGCGGACGGAGTGGGAGCCGCCGCTGTGTGCGGGGACATCCCACTCTCGGCCACCCACCCACAAGAGGCCTCCGTGTTCTCTGCGGAGCTCCACGCACTCGAACTAGCCATCTCTATTGCCAAAACAGATAGCTTCCTCAAATACGTCGTACTCTCAGACAGTCTGAGTGTCTTCGCCCAGCCGCCTAAAACAATGCACTACAAACATCCTGTTCTACGATGCAGCACGATCTCTTTGTGATGTACGAGACGGGTCAGGCAGTTGGATTCTGTTGGATCCCTGGACACGCGGGAATAAGAGGAAACGAACTTGCGGACTCGCTTGCTAAACTAGCATCTACTCACCATGAACAATTTTTTGCAATACATTACCGGGACTAGTTCCCTATCATCAACTCCCATATAACATCCCGATGGGATGAAATGTGGCAGCAGAGTGGACAAAAAGTGCTTTCATCAAACCTTCAGTCGGAGAATGGGAAACGAAGTTCACCAACAGAAAAGACCAAGTGTTCATCAACCGCTTGTGCACGGGACGCACGTGGATAACTCACAACCACCTGATGGATGTCGATATAATACCAAACGCGCCACCTTTCCCCTGTTGCCACCAAGTGGCTATCAGCGTAAACACTTACTGATGGATTGCAACGCACTCGCGGCAGCCCGACGAGCGTTGCTAGATCCCCCGTGCAACCTACAAAGCGTACCCACGGACCCAACCTACCGTAAAAAGCATATCTCTTTCGGAAAACACACCGGACTATACGAAGCTGTCTAAGCCCCAAACACCTGTGCAAGTGAGGCGGTCTTTTCACCCCATTACGCACAGAGATAACAATACATTTACGAAGATACGCGTCAACTCTTTACTCTCTTTTACGGGCCAGTACGCGAATATGCCTTAAGTGAAACATGTATTTGATTTCATTTTGACAAAACTAATATTTTCTCACGCGAGGCCGTGTGAACTTACCTGAATCAATGACTGTTGCACCCTACGGGGAAGCTTATTATGACTCACGTTGAGGCTCCGGTGAAAATGAGGCTCCAATTAAATCTAATCAAAGCCGCAGCATCCTTTCATTGGTATCAAGAGAGGGCTATTGTTTAGGTTACTTATCACCTCGTTAGGTTCATCCCACATTATCAGACCTGCTTACTGAAAAGGGAAGGTTGAAGACATTGGTATTGCCAGACGTCAGGTGAAATTCTGTCACACACATCCCCCTCCCCCAAGGCCTCGTAAAGAGAACGAGTCTGGGAAGGACATTTACATTAATCTTGCATGGAAGTCTGAGGGTTGAAGGTTATCACGCAACACCATATTTGTAACTCAGAACAATTATTTCCGATGCCTAGGTTCCCGCATGTGCCGCTTTAGATCGCAGAGGGTCATTTATAGTAGTGTGATCGGTAGTCGTGGTGCGTGGTTTCGGCTGAATGCTTCTTCTTTCGGTCATAGCAGGATATCGTAAAATTTCACGCAGTTGCGCTCAGACGAAAGTCATGCCCCTTGTAGATTTTTTTCCTGTCCGATCTCCATTAAGAACGAGGGAGGAGTGTCAAAAATCACGGAAAAACATTTTCTCCAAAATCCCGGGGGGACCCCTCCATGTGTCTCCCGAATACATACCCGGCACGGGTATGGATACCACAACAGCTTCAGTTTTCGAGAAAACAAACCCTTTTTTTTGGAAACGCTCTGCTTGAGCCATCTAGACAGCGTTCGATTTATGGCTCCAAGTGTTGCTTCGAATCATACTCATTACGAAAATTCAATTGGCCCAAAGTGTCGCTTCTGGTCATGTTTCTAAGACTATTCATTTGGTCCGAAGTGTCGCTTCGGGCATGCTCTCTAAGACTTACAATCCAATAATATCCTCCCAGTGTTTGTCAGGCCTTGCGGGCCAACGAGCTGATCAAGCTGAGAACATGCTGGAATAGGGAGGAAATATTTTTATTCATAAATAGTGCACATGTCTTATTGTTCATCATTCATCTATATTTAACGTTGGTTTCATAACAATTGACTTGAACAAGAACACATCTACTGATTGATGAATCTGATAAAAATATGCATAGGTTCTATGTAAGTGCTTAGCTGTATCTACATGAGTGTTAAATTTCTGTAATGGAACAATGCGTGTGTTCAAAGTATGTCCACAGAAAATGACACTTGAGACACATATACCATAAATCTAAAATCTGTGTCGAATTGAGTTGCTGCGCGACGTAAGTCATGTGGCTATAGTCCATACGAGAGTAAACACCTGGACATCAACACGAGTAACAGTCCCTCGGGACCATGATATTGGATGTCAAGAAAGTCCAGGAACATTTTCCCCGTTGCATGAGATAAGAATACTTGCTAACTAAAGGGCTGGATATCCCCTCCTCTAAACTTTTCTCCCTCTAAGGCAGCAGAATGTGCGTGGTTGTAGTACTGGCGAATCAAGGAAAATAGTGATTGACGAGATGTTTGTGAGGTGCAAGTTTGTTGTGTCGGCGCTGATTGAGGCGAAGTTGAAAAACAGCGGTGAATGTAAGATCGGTGTGGAAAGTGGAAGGTAGTCGGGTGTGGAGGAATGGTTGGCATTAGAATATTTGGTGTTGTAAATGAGTGATCCGTCGGCTAATAGCGTTACTGAGTGAGTGGGAGTGTCCTCTAGATTGCGAGGGTGGTGGTTAAGTTAGGTATAGAAAGATGGGCGTTTCTGTGAGGTTACGAACCGGAAAACTAGAGGAGTAAGGAGAAGATAGAACAGTTTGGAATTATTTGAGTAAATGCATTGAAAGTTTTGGAGGTTAATTCAAATGGGGAGGTGCTGTATGCGAGAGTTGGAGACGTAGTGGGGGAGAATGTGGCATGGAGGCATGACATTTCAGGTAGAAATGACAATGGAGGGAAGGCTAAAGGCTTGAGCATGGAGCAAGAGCAAATGGGGGGAAAAATTTTATTCAAGAAGCAAGATGTCCACAAGTACACATCGGTCAATATGTTCCGGGGTGCAGTGGTGAAAAGTTCTGATGGAAATTTTGTTGATTTCGAAGAGAGTGGTGAGGAGGCTGTTGGATGTGTGGGGTAGAGATGGGAGGGTGGAGAAATGCTTGATTATTTATTGAGGGAAGGAAGTTTGAGACAGGAGCAGGGGTAGAAAAGGGGAACAAAAGATAAGTATGAGGAAATGATGTAGTTGAGGAGAGTGAATTGAATTTGCTGAGGAGTTTCAGCAGGCGTTGATGGAGAATATGATTTTATGAGAGGATAAGTTCAGGGGAATCTTGGGGAAGAATGTGAGATGTTCATATATGCGGTGTTGAGATGTTTGAGAAATGTATGCGGTGTGCACCGAGTGGGCGGATATTGGAGGAAGAGTTGTGAGTGGTGGAACAATTAGTTTAACATGTTGGTGGCGCAGACGAGAAGATCTCATGAGGAGGGGTTGAGGCGAGATCGATGGTAGCATATGACAACTATAGTGGGAAAAGAACGGAGGTGAAGTGTGTAGTGAGGAAAGCAAAGAAGGACGCTGACGCTTGGTATTGCAAGCGATTGGGCTAGAATTTTTGTGAATAGGATAAGGATGGGGGAGGCGGGAATGGAAGAGGAGGTAAAAGATGTAAGCAGCCGATTGTTATTGGTGAATCATAATGAGGCTGTTCGAGTATTTTAAGGAGTTGTAAAATGTCTAGAATGTCAGAGAGGCTGGCATTGACGCAGTGGCTTGTACTTCACGGTTGCTAATTTGGGGATCATGAATTGTTGAGGGTATTTCTAAGGAAAAGGTGTAGTAGACTGTTGAGGTGATACAAGCAATGAAAGCCCCAGGCTTGGACGAAGTTTCGACTAAGTGCGTAGAGAGGGGTTGAGGGACGATAGTTAAAGTGTTCTTAGGCTACTAAATTTGAGTTTTGCGGAGTGCTTGCATTGTTTCGCTGAGTATGGGCAAAGTCTGGAGATAAACATGAATGCAGCCACTGATGAGGTATTAAGTTTGTTGTGTGGGACGAAAAAGTTGTACGGGAGAGAGGGTTAACCAGAAGATTAGAGAGAGTGTGAATGATGTGATTGGCGAGAAAGTGTTACGCGTTAGGCGTGGTAGATCGTGTGCAGACCAGATTTTGCAGTGAAACGAGTCTGAGAGTACCTTGAGATGGGAACCATCCATGGGTCGTTAGAAGACTGATAGAATGGGAACCATCCATGGGACCGTTAGAAGATTGAATCGTCACGGAGACGTTGTGGTGGACGTTGCGTTTGTATGGAGTAGACATAACTTTGTTTAGAACGGTCCAGAGTTTCTATGCTGGCGACAGAGCATGTGTCCGAGTAGGGAGAGAGGTTAGCGCTCGATTCCCAGTGAAAATGTGACAGAGACTAAGTTGCTTTATGTCTCCTAGGCTGTTCCATCTCAACATATATGGCAGGGTCAGGGAGGTGAAAGCGAGTGTACTGTGTAGAGGTTTAGAGTTGTGAACATTTGTGGAGTTGGCAGTTGAGTCAGTTGCTATTCGAGGATGATACGGCACTGTTGTGCAGATACGGAGAAGATGTATAGGCTAGTGTTGGAGTTGGTTTGTGTGTGAGAGGGGAAGAGGGGTGGCCGACGACAAGGTGCACCGTACACTCCTCTCATACATTTACACTCAAACAACTTTGCATTGTTGCGATATACGTACCGGCTGGAAGACCCTGCATTCCACACTCTGGGTCACGAGTGCGGTCCGAGGCAGTGTCCGAACCAGGGCCTGACAGTGTGACTGATATACCCCTGCTGCGTCATAGTGACCCCCAACCCACGAACAACTCGTTTCTCTATTGAAGAGATGCAAATGGAAGAAAAACACATCAGGGTAGTGTCAGAAAATCATCCACTTACAACCATTCTCCACTCACGCCTATCCATTGCACGTTCTTTCGCTACCTACAAACTTATGTCTCTTCTTCCTAACGCCTGCTTCACGTCATCCATCCACCCAGACTTCGGTCAACCTCTAGGCCAAAGTTCACTCACCTCCGCCTTCATCACCCTTTTCACCAATCTTTCATCATGACCCCTCACCACGTGCCCGAACCATCTCAGAACACGCGAATCTACTCGGCCCTCCAACTTCTACAGCATCCCGACAACGTCGTTATTGGTCATATATCTCAGTGTCACTCCAGCATGCTCGGAAACATTTAATTTCGAAAACTTTCAACCGTCTCCTCTCTTCTATCCTTTCCCAGCAAGTCTCAGCTCTGTAGAGCCCAGTTGGGAAAACATCCACCTCATTCAACCCTCTCCTGGCTTCCATCTATCAACGTCCTGCGATTCATCGCACTCTTCAGTGCGCCCAACACTTCACACCCTTCCTTCATTCGCGACTTCCCTCAGGTTCCACTAGTTCAGTCTTCACCACAGGAGAGTCAAGGTACTTGAAAAATCCTGAACTTCCTCCAATAATTTTATAATCAGAAGAATACTAATTCTGCTGCCATTGACACTTCTCGAGCATCTCACTTCTTTACTTTTACCCACGTTAACTCGCAACTTTATGCTCTCACACACTCTACCAATCTCCGAAATTAGCCTACACAACTGTACCTCTGAATCCGTCACCAGTGCCGTATCATCCGCAAACAGTAACTGACTCAACTGCCAACTACGTCAATTGGCTTTCTAGAGCTCTAGGCTGTGACCTATTACACTCTCATTCACCTCCCTGATCACTCCATCCATATAGATATTAAACTGCCAGGAGACATAACGCTGCCTTGTCTGAGTCCCACTTTCACTGTGGACCAAGCGCTCAACTCACTCACCATTTTGACACATGCTTTGCTCCCAACATGGAAACTCTGAAATGTTTTCAACAGATTACTGCCCACACCATACAGCGCTTCCTTGTCGACCTTGTCGTAGGCCTTTTCCATCTCCATGAAAGCCCAGATTACATCCTTGCCCTTTGCATGGTACTTCTCACAGACTGATCTCGGTACAAAAATTTGTTCGGCCCATCCTCTACCACTCCTGAAGCCATTCTGTCCCTTGCTAATTCCGTACAGTCACTAATCCTTTTGATCCACTACAATTCACCGACAATTCAAACCAACTGATACAACTCGAGCTGTAGCATAATTTGTATATTATTTACCCTTATGCAACGGAACAATGCAAGCACTCAATCAACATTACGCTCGACACAAGTCACAGATTGAATTCCTCCACCAGCATAATGCTCCGCTCAGGTCCTTTAACCTGCACGGTGTCACCAAAGACAAGAAATGGCCGCTGTTTTATGTAAGCTAAATACGGTGCAAATCTTTATGGTCCAATTACGAAGGATTCGAACACTTCACTCAGTTAAGGGGCGACAATATCTAGTCTAATGAGATAAAGCGTTGGACGACACTAAGAGGGTTTGCCAATGTGAACCGTTTCATTGCATGGCATCAGGCAACGTTATGGGGCGTGCCATATCACTCTGCATTGTTGCACTGGACTACACATCAGCACATATAAGACCTTGAAGTGGACAATCAATACTAAAGCAAACCTCATCACAGTGAAATACGCCGTATTGCATGTCATCAGGAGAAAACAATATCAAGTTGAAACACCCCACTGTGAGATATCACACTGCCCTATTCACCTTTGAATCACACCACACTGTCAGCACTGCGCTGCATCACAACACACTGCATGCCACTAAACCACACATTGTTCCATAGTACACCACAGCATAATGCCTCGCAATACTACATCAGAGAAACCAGTGGTTGATGTGTCTGTCATAGAGCTGCCCCTACCTCGCCTCCTCCCCATTCCTGTCCCCATGTCATCTAAGGCCATTTGACTCATTTTTTGACGGAAGAAAACCAACCTGTTAGCCGCGGGGAGAATCGAAGGGAGGTGGGAAGTGCAGGGGGGTTGAGAGGGGGGATTATTGAGGCTTGGAGGAAGGGGGGAAGCAAGACAAATAGGAAAAGTGTCGGAAGATATTTGGAGAGGAGGAGCGATTAGGGTCTTGATAAGGTTAGAGGCAATTGGGAGAGATGGCAGGGGTGAGGGACGGGGATTCCAGGGAGAGCGGGAGGGAAGCAAAGGATCATCGTCTTTGGATGATGGATGAGTCGAGAGGAAGTATCGTCTGCCACTGGAGGCTCGTGTGTGTGTGTGTGTATGGGTGTGTGCGTGTTATGATAGTAACGGAGTCGTCTGTTCGTTGTGAAGATGGGAAGTAGCCAAGGTATCATCGTTACGTTGACCAAACGAATCGCAATGCGTCGGTTGAGAAATATCTTTCGTCACTTCTCTACTTGGTTATCCACAACAACCAAGGCACTCTTCAATTTGCAGAGGTGGTCCAATTGTATAGAAGCTGAGCGTCCTGTATTTCTCTCCATATCTTGTTCGCCCACTCCCTGTCAGTTTAAGCTAAAACATATAGTATATATAGCAGCTGATTTTCGCATCATTATTTTTTATTACTACGTATCAACGGTTCCCACACAACGCTCTCATAAATGTATATTATCGGTCGTTACTTTATAATCAATCACGCACTTCACAGGTTAATTGGGGAAAGTTTTGCGTCAAAATTACTGTTTTCGATAGGCGTTAGAGTATCTGCTGGGTGTTGCGCGTCGGGCTCTCCTTACAGCTCATTTACAGCTTTGATTATCATTGTTTCCTCAGAGGACGCTAGAGTATCTGTTTGATAATGTACGTCAGCCTCTCCTTACCACATCCTCACAGCTTTGAATATTACTGTTTCCTCAATAGACGTTCGAGTTTAAGTTAAGTGTAGCGCGTCGGCCTCTTCTTGCAGCACACTTCGTGGTTTGTGTCGGAAAATCTGTTCTGTCAAGTTAATTTTTTGTCATATGAAAATGGATGCTGACCGTTAACACCCTGGGCGACCGACCTTAAAGGCTCTTAGAGATCACCTGATATTATTGTGTCTCTGATTCAGAACAATCATCTGTAGAGGTACGAGTGACTTGATCTCATCACGGATGATCAACCGAGTGAGGTAGTTCATTTGATACTGAAGCAGGGACGCCATTCAAGATTTCTCACGAGGAGGAGATGGTAAGCCCAGAAAGGGTGGCATAACGCTACCTCTATCCTCTTCATGATGCCAATGAACCATGGACATAAAAGATAGCGATGTCTCATTGGTGTCCGTATCCGTCATGTGCTGTGTGCACATGTTGTAAATAAAAATTCTTGCAACATGATTGCGCAGAGCTCCTCCATCGCTAGACTTGGCAGACTCCTGGGCACAGGCAGTTAATTTGGGTAGAACAACGCAGTTCCATTGGTTTATTCGCAAGATGATCTGGCTATCGGTACAAAGAACGCAGAGATGAATGAAAAAAAATCAATGACGCGAACTATATCATTGTTCTTCGAAAGAAATATATTGGTGATCTTGGGATGTAAATTAAGAATGAGTTAATGATACAATATTCATGAAGCTCATTTGAAAACGGAAATGACGATTTCAACCATTAAATCTAAATTCAACTGACCTTGCGAAAATCAAAAAGAAATATTTAAATGAATGTCGTTTGCATGGGTAGAAGTTTGCCAACCCCTCTCACCCTCCCTCCCCAAATGGCCACCGTGTTATAAAAGACATATTTTTTCTGAATATGTACCATAAAACATCGTATCACCGTGGACCCATGTCAATGGACCACAAAGAAACCATGCAGTATGGATCACCGTGCACTCTTGCTTGACGGATCATCGTGGACTCATGGTTGATCTAATACCGTGGACCCATGAATGATTGATCACTGTATAGCCATGATAGATGGATAATCGAGGACCTTGTTTGATGGAATAACGTAAACCCATGTAGTATGGATTACCGTTGCCCCATTCTAGATGATATCATCATGGATCCTTGCTTGATGGATCACCGTGGGTCAATGCTTGATGGATCAACGCAACCCATGCATCATGGATCAATGTTGACACAGTCATGATGAACCACCGTGGACCCATACTTGATGAGTCATCGTAGACTCATGCTTGATGGATCACCGTGTACCTATGCATGATGAATCACTATGAACCCATGCAGGATGAATCACCATAAACCCATGCAGGATGAATCACCATGAACCCATGCATTATGAATCACCGTGGACCCATTCTAATTTATCACCGTGGACCCAGGCTTGATGGATCGCCATGGACCCATGCATTATGGATCACCGTGGACCAATGCATTATGGATCACCGTGGACCAATGCATGACGAATCACCGTGGACCAATGCATGACGAATCACCGTGAGCCCATGCATTATGAATCACCGTGGACCCATTCTAATTTATCATTGTGGACCCCTGCTTGATGGATCGCCATGGACCCGTGCATTATGGATCATTGTGGACCCATACATGATGGATACAGGGGACACATACTTGGTTAATATAGTGGACCAATACAATATGAATCAACATGAACCCATACACTATTTATCACCGCGAATCTATGCATTATGGATCACCGTGGACCCATGTTAATGGACCACAAACGACCCATGCACAATGGACCACCGTGGACCCATGCTAATGGACCACAAAAGAGCCATGCATTATGGATCACCGTGGACCCTTGCTAATGGACCACAAAAGAGCCATGCATTATGGATCACCGTGGACCCTTGCTAATGGACCACAAAAGAGCCATGCATTATGGATCACCGTGGACCCTTGCTAATGGACCACAATAGAGCCATGCATTATGGATCACCGTGGACCCATGCTAATGGACCACAAACGACCCATGCACAATGGACCACCGTGGACCCATGCTAATGGACCACAAAAGAGCCATGCATTATGGATCACCGCGGACCCTTGCTAATGGACCACAAAAGAGTCATGCATTATGGATCACCGTGGACCCTTGCTAATGGACCACAAACGACCCATGCACAATGGACCACCGTGGACCCTTGCTAATGGACCACAAAAGAGCCATGCATTATGGATCACCGTGGACCCTTGCTAATGGACCACAAAAGAGCCATGCATTATGGATCACCGTGGACCCTTGCTAATGGACCACAAAAGAGCCATGCATTATGTATCACAGTGGACCTATGAATTATGAATTATCGTGGACCCATGTTTGATGGAATATCGTGGATCATCGTGGACCCATACAAGAGGGTTCGTTGTGGACCCCATGCATGATCGATCACCGTGGACCCCATGCATGATGGATCGCCGTGGACCCATGAATGATGGATCTTCGGTGATTTTCTCACAGATGATTTTGAGATGGTGAATAAGTAATCTTTTTGTTACCTGTTTTATTAGCGGCCTGAATCCCAATTGAAAAAGAAGAAATGCCCGAATAATAACTGAAAAATAGTTGCTGTCGGTCACAGAATTGTGCCATCTCATGGTAGTGTTCGATTCACAAGTCAACTCCATCCTTCGTCCGAAACGCATTTTCATTTTTATCTGGTGAACCAGTGTCTCCTTGTACTCTGCTTATACTCATCTTTCTTTCCCTCAGATCTGAAGCGTGAGGCCACCATCTGCCACATGCTCAAGCACGAGCACATCGTCGAGCTTCTCGAGACTTACTCTTCCGAGGGCATGCTCTACATGGTCTTTGAGTAGTGAGTATAACACCTGAGGGCATGCTCTACATGGTCTTAGAGTAGTGAGTATAACACCTGGCTTCTCTGCTTCGAATATTCAGTGTCATGTTTGAACAGTTAATGATGTGCAGGGAACCCAAATCGATGATGATTGGTTGGAATTTTTCCGTTTTCCTGTGCTTTTGTTTCCAAAATTTAATCTTGCTTTCTAAAATTAGAATAAATTTATCTCGAGTTAGCAACACTAACACTGATCATTCAAAAAATACAATTTCATAATGATGGACATTTTCTAATCAAAGTAGACTGTATGAGTGGAGCAGGGATGAAAGAGGAAGAAAAGAAAAGGAAGGGGAAGATAGGTAGTGACCATGAGGGAATGCGGCAAGCCGAGCTGAAGAGTTTCAGCCGTCTTCTCTGAGTGGCAGCAAAGTTGGCTCTTCTACCAACTTAGGACCTACGTCCAGACGCAGCACATCTCTTCCATAAAGGCCGGTGGATAGTACAGTTTTTACGGTAGATCATTTTGCTAAGGGGATACCAGCAATTGTCAGGAAATTCAATCACCACCCACAAGCCTTCCCTTTGCTTAGTTTGTCTCTCATAATTCACTCTGTGGGGCTGGCGAGGCATGGTTTTAGGCTTTGTTAAAAAAATTACGAAAACCTACGTATGAAATACTTACCAACAGAAGGCTGCAATTGTATCTGATAAAAGATTGAAAAAATAATGGTTGATTCGTTAGTAAATTTTTTTTTGGGGGGGAGCATTTTAACATCATAATACATTCATTTGATAGTACGCCCAATGCTCGAAGTTATGCCTCATTGTCTAAATTTATTTGGCTTATTGTTTAGAAATTTGTTATATTTTTTATTTTAGCACATTGTTATTCCTTATGCAGATTATGCAACTTCTGGCTCAATGTTTACTAAGATACCTATATTTGTTTAGCAGTAATGCACATGGTTCCAACTTTCAGAACATTGTTTAAATGATTTGCTCGCAGGTGAACACATTGCGAGCTTTGCTCAACATAGGTGAACACATTGCGAACATTTCTACACATAGGTGAACACATTGCGAGCATTGCTCAACATAGGTGAACACATTGCGAGCATTGTTCAACATAGGTGAACACATTGCGAGCATTGTTCAACATAGGTGAACACATTGCGAGCATTTCTCAACATAGGTGAACACATTGCGAGCGTTTCTCAACATAGGTGAACACATTGCGAGCATTGCTCAACATAGGTGAACACATTGCAAGCATTGCTCAGCACAGGTGAACACATTGCGAGCATTGTTCAACATAGGTGAGCACATTGCATGCATTGCTCAACATAGGTGAGCACATTGCGAGCATTGTTCAACATAGGTGAACACATTGCGAGCATTGCTCAACATAGGTGAACACATTGCAAGCATTGCTCAGCACAGGTGAACACATTGCGAGCATTGTTCAACATAGGTGAGCACATTGCATGCATTGCTCAACATAGGTGAGCACATTGCGAGCATTGTTCAACATAGGTGAACACATTGCGAGCATTGCTCAACATAGGTGAACACATTGCAAGCATTGCTCAGCACAGGTGAACACATTGCGAGCATTGTTCAACATAGGTGAGCACATTGCATGCATTGCTCAACATAGGTGAGCACATTGCGAGCATTGCTCAACATAGGTAAAAATATTGCGAGCATTGCTCATCACAGGTGAACACATTGCGAGCATTGCTCAACATATGTTAACACATTGCGAGCATTGCTCAACATAGGTAAAAATATTGCGAGCATTGCTCATCACAGGTGAACACATTGCAAGCATTGTTCAACTTAGGTGAACACATTGCAAGCATTGATCAACATAGATGAACACATTCCGAGCATTGCTCAACATAGGTGAACACATGTGCGAGCATTGCTCAACATAGATGGACACATTGCAAGCATTGCTCAACATAGGTGAACACGTTCCGAGCATTGCTCAACATAGATGGACACATTGCGAGCATTGCTCAACATAGATGGACACATTGCGAGCATTGCTCAACATAGGTGAACACATGTTGAGTAATCGCATGCTGCTCGACCCAATCGCTCGCTGCTCGACCCAATCGCTTGCTGCTCGACCCAATCGCTTGATACTTGATCCAGTCGCTTGCTGCTCGACACAATCGCTTGATACTTGATCCAGTCGCTTGCTGCTCGACCAAATCGCTTGCTGCTCGACCCAATCGCTTGATACCTGATCCAGTCGCTTGCTGCTTGACCGAATCGCTTGCTGCTTGACCCAGTCCTAGCAAAAACGTCAGGAGAAAACATTTCCTTGCGACTATGAATATATTTCCTGCCGTCAATTCCGCTCACCGCTGCCGGAACACTCCCCGTCATCAGGATTCCCTATGCTCGACATCAACGGATATTGTCTCCTTCACCCCACCCCCTTCCCCTCTCCGTAACCCCTAAAGTAACTCCACCCGCCCCTCTCATAGCGAGGGAAGGCTTTAGAGATGAGATGGCGGGCACATGCCTTCGAGGGGCAGTAACCAGTTCTTCCCATAATCCAGGAAATTATCCACCCATGAACTCGCTTCCATTTGACGCCGCTGTTGGTAGGGTCGGAGGCTATGGATGATAATAGAAAACACCGGCGTTACCCAGGTGCGGGTGGGGACCAATGATAGTTGTTCATACAATTAGATGCACAGTGATAACAGTATTGAATTTAGAAGGAGGCCGTTAGGCTGAACGGAAATAGAGGAATGAGTTGTTGAAGGAAGTTATTTTCTGAGACGATTTAAGTATCATACACACAATTTCTTAGGCCGACAAATACAATAAAAATTTGAAATTGGTTATTGTAGGAATTAATGTATTATTTGGATTTCAGTAAAATAAGTTACAAGAGTTCATGGGTCATGCAAACATCAGTTCAGGTCTTGGGCAATGACAACGTTTAGCACAAGTGACCACGCGCACAAGTGACCACGCGTACAAGTGACCACGCGTACAAGTGACCACGCGCACAAGTGACCACGCGCACAAGTGACCACGCGCACAAGTGACCACGCGTACAAGTGACCACGCGCACAAGTGACCACGCGCACAAGTGACCACGCGCACAAGTGACCACGCGTACAAGTGACCACGCACACAAGTGACCACGCGCACAAGTGACCACGCGCACAAGTGACCACGCGCACAAGTGACCACGCGCACAAGTGACCACGCGCACAAGTGACCACGCGCACAAGTGACCACGCGCACAAGTGACCACGCGCACTAGTGACCTTGCACAAGTGACCACGCGCGCCAGTGACCTCGCGCACTAGGACCCCTCACTAGCTCTGCCTCGCTCCCTTTACAGTTCCAGTGCGACTTAAAGGTTGAGGACACCCCACTGGCTCTGCCTTGTTACGACCATCACAGCGCGCCCTTTACAGTTCCAGTGCGACTTAAAGGTTGAGGACACCCCACTGGCTCTGCCTTGTTACGACCATCACAGCGCGCCCTTCACAGTTCCAGTGCGACTTGAATGTTGAGGACACCTC
>SDVV010000712.1:0-29482 GCA_016164225.1 Gammarus roeselii
AGGTTGTCCTCTGAAATGTCCTCGGGAAGGCCCTCCACATCGTCCCATGCGACATGTGTCGAGTATTCCTCCCAGCTGGCTTTCCGATAGTTGAATCGAAGTTCCTGTGTGTTAGGATTGTTTGGTCGGTTAGTAAGGAGCGATATGATCACTGGGTTGTGATCACTGTCATGTGTTGAAGGCAGGACTCCCCAAACAAGTTGGGGAGCTAAAGTAGGGGAACAGATTGATAAATCGATGGCGGTCTCACTTTCGAGGGTGATCCGTGTGGGTTGTCCGTCGTTAAGAAGGACCAGGTTGTGAGTGTCTATGGTGTTGGCCATTATCACCCCTCTGGGGTCTGTTCACACGCATCCCCACTCTTCGTGGTAGCTGTTGCCGCCAATCTACTCTGTCCTTCAACATCCATCTCTCAGCGACGTTCCAGCCATGCTCCTCAAACATTGTCTCAAAATCTTTCTACTTTCTTCTCACTACTACATTCACTTCCAGTCTGTCCCGAAATGCACAGTTGGGACAGTTGCTCTTCAAACAACCCTCACTTGGCATTCATGCCCAACGTCCTCCAGCTGAGAGGCAAGGTACAATGAACACTGAACTTCCTCAATAAGTCACCGTGAAGAAGAAAACTAATTTTGCTAGCATCGAAATTCCTGGAACACCTTATTACTGTACTTTGACCCACGTTGACTAGCAACGTCCTCTTACACACTCTACCAAACGCAGACACTAGCCTACACAATTTCTCCTGGCCTGCCACTAGTGCCGAATCCTTCGCAAACTGTAATCGACTACTAAACAGTCAACTTCACCCATTTGCTCTCAACAGCTCCAAACCTTGAGCCTTCACCTCCCTGACAACTCCTATCATGTAAAAATTCAACATAACAGCCTCGTTTTGGTCCGACTTAGACTGTGAACCAAATTCTCGCCTCGCTCCCCATTCTGACATGCTCCGTGGCAACCTTCCTGTCGACCTTATCGTAGGTCTTTCCAGATATATGAAGGCTCAGAACACATCTTTCCCTTTCGCAGGGTACTTCTCTCAGTCTAGTCTCTTTGCAAAAATCTGATCGGTAAGACCTCTACTGCACTGTTCCTCGACAATCGCACCATCCGCACTCTTTCTAATGATTAGATTTGGGCCTCATTTCCACCAGAGCCTCAACGTGAGTCATAAAAGGCTCCCACGTCGTTGATTCAGGCAAATTCGCACGGCCTCGCGTGCGAAAATATTAGTCATGTCAAGGTACAGTCAGTACATATTTCAATTGTGGCATATTCGCGTACTAGCGCGTACGAGAGAGTAAAGGGTTAATGTGTATCTTCGAAAATGTGTTGTTATTTCTGTGCGTAATGGGGTGGTGAGACCACCTCATTAGCACAGGTGTTAGAGGTTTAGACAGCTTCGTATAACCCGGTGTGTTTTCCGAAAGCGATAAGCTTTTTACGGTAGGTTGGGTCCGTGAGTAGGCTTTGTAGGTTGCACGGGGGATCTAGGAACGCTCGTCGGGCTGCCGCGAGTGCGTTGCAATACATCAGTAAGTGTTTCACGCTGATAGCCACTTTGTTGCAACAGGGGCAAGGGGGCGCGTTTGGTCCTATGTCAAGCGGTTGATGAACACTTTTTTCTGTTGGTGAACTTCGTTTCCCATTCTCAGACTGAGGGTTTGACTGAAAACATTTTTTGTCCTCTCTGTTGGCACATTTCATCCCATCGGGATGTTATTTGGGAGTTAATGATAGGGAACCAGTCCCGGAAATGTAATGCGAAAAATTGTTCTTGGTGAGTAGATGCCAGTTTAGCATGCGAGTTCGCAAGTTCGTTTCCTCTTATTTACGCGTGCCCGGGGATCTAGCAGAATTCCACTGCCTGACCCGTCTCAGTTATCACCAAGAGATCGTGCTGCATTTAACGTAGAACTGGGTGTTCGTAGTGCAGTGTTTTAAGCTAGGTGAGGACACTCAGACTGTCTGAGAATACGACGTATTTGGGGAAGCGATGTGTTTTTGCTATAGAGATGGCTAGTTCAAGTGCGCGAAGCTCCGCAGATAACACACGAGGCCTCTGGGGTGTCCCCGCACACAGTGGCGGCTCCCACTCCGTCTGCGGTTTTGGAGCCGTCAGTGTACATGTGGCGGTGCTCTAAATATTCTTCCTCGAGTAGTCCTAGGAATTCCTGCCGGTACGCGTTGGTTGGAGTAGTTGCTTTAGGGTACATTTGCAGGTCTAGGTTGACCGGTGGTGGGTTGATCATCCATGTTGGTGTGTTAATTTGAAGGATTCGGTAGGAAAATTAAGGCTTAATAGCTTTACGATTGATGCTAGCGAGGCCAGTATGTTGTTCACACGTAGGGAAAACGGTGGGCATATATTCTTTTCAACCGCGAAAAGGCGCTTATCGGACATGTTGGTAATGTGGCCGAGTGCTGGGTTGTTGATTAGACTTCTTATCTTAAAATAGTATTGAAGTGAAAGTTTGTCTCGCCGGAGCGAAACGCGCCGTTTGTGATACGCGAAGCCTTGTTTGCGATGGTCGAGAGTAGTTTTGGCTGCAGATCCGTAGACAACGGCTCCGTAGTCCATGTTACCGATTGGAGAAGTCCTGTCTACCTTTTGCAGCGAGTCGCCAGGGCTGTGATGTGGGGTCGCCACGTGAGTTTAGGGTTCCACATAAGACCCAGGAATTTGATAGTTTTTTCGTATATTAAAGATGTGTTGTGCAGCGTTAGGGTTGGTTTCATGTGTAAACAGGGCACGAGGGTAAAGTGCATGCTTCAAGTTTTAGAGGGCGAGAATTGGAATCCGTGCAGGGAAGCCCAGTTCCCGACTAGGTTTAGGCACTTCTGGAGTTCATGTTGAATTGAATTGTTATGAAGCTGGGGTGTCCGTAGCTTATTTGTAGGTCGTCCACGTATGGTGATGAGAGCAGCCTTTCGTCTCGGGGAAGAATGTCGGCTAACTGATCGATTTTGAAGATAAAAAGAGAGACACTGAGGACTCTTCCCTCGGGGACGTCCATTTTTTGCGTATATGACGGAGACAGTGTCGCCAACCTTGACCTCGAAGGTGCGATTTTGTAGAAATTGGTGGATGAGAAGTGGTAGCCGACCTCTCAAACCTTTACGGTGGAAATCCCTCACGATCTCGTATTTTCACGTAGTGTCGTATGCTTTTTCGACGTCGAAAAATATGGAAACCACATGTTCTCTCCGGACGAAGGCCTGTCTAATGTCTGATTCTAATCGTACGAGGTGGTCCGTTGTGGAGTGGCGCTTACGGCCACCGCACTGGATGTTGTTAAAGCCTGCATGCATTTCAAGGTAGTCCATAGTCTTACATAGGACGCTTGTTAGGGCATGGGACTATTGTTATGAGGGTCGTTGTGACATTTTCCGTGTTAGGGTATCGGGATAATTACGTATTCCCGCGATTGATTGGGAAAGAATGAATTTGAATACAACGTATTGGACACATTTAGAAGGTGCTGGACAGCGTTTTTCAGGAAGGTGTTTGATCATATTGATGTGCACTTGCTCAGGCCCGGGTGAGGTTTCACGAGTGTGGTCGATAGCATACTGTAGTTCATGGAGGGAGAGATGTTTGTTGTTGAATTCTTCATTTGCGGAGGTGAAGTCAATATGCTCACTTTCTCTTCGGATCTTTTCACGTTGGAAAGAAGCCGTGTAATTTGTTGATTGCGCATCTCTGAAAGTCTCCCATTCGTTATCAACGTTTCTTATCAGGTCCTGTCCTCTCACGCTGTCATCTTCCTCCCTCGACGCCTGTTCAACTCCTGAGCTTTGCTTTCTATCTCCACTTCACTCGCCCTCACTACCTCTTCCTCCTCCTACTCTTTTTTTCTCCTTCCACCTCTGCTCCACTCTCAATCTTCCTTCCACCAGTAGATGGTCAGACATTCTTCTACCCTTTTACTTTTAACATCCGCACATGCAACAGCCTCCCCACAACTCTACTCAAAATCAGCACATTATCCACTAGCAATTTTCCCCTCAATGCACCATAGGACATCTTACTTATGTGTACTTGTGGATTTCTCGCTTCTCGAACAAGCTGTTTCCAACCACCAGCTCTTGCTTCATGCACAAACTTATTGGATTCTCTCCACGGTCATCTATAGCCAGAACGCCATACCTTCCTACCACTCTTCCACACATATCCAACTCTCGCATTCAGGCGACACAAAACAACAACGTTGTTTTCATCTCCTGATCTTTCAATACAATTAGGTTAGCGATGTTTTTTTTCTTAGCTTGCTAACAGGTCCGTAAGCACTCACAAACGCCCACCTCTGTATTCCGAACTCGATTTTCACCCATATCAATCTTGAGGACACCTTTTTCCCTTATGCAACGCTACTAGCCAACCGATAAGTCAATATCAACACCACAACTGTTGTGCCCTATCTTTCTTTCAACTTCGTCTCACTCAGCGTCAACACAAACTTTTTCCTCACGATCATTCTACCAAAATCATCTCTTCTCTTTGCTTCATTCGTACTACAACCTTGCACATTTAGCAGCCCTAACAATAAGGTTCAAAGAGGCGTGAGACCCTCCTCCTTCCGTACGTCTTGCCGTCTTAGAGACGGCGATTTTGTGAGGAAGAGATCCTTAGCCCACTCGCTCCGCCCCAAGTGTCGCCTTCCAAGAACGTAAGGGGCTAATGTAGCAGCACACTAATTCTCCGCCACCGGGCATGGGATTAGACGTATCCTGGCTGAAAGATTGAATTTGTTTCTCAACTCTACTATCTAACAATAAATATTTCCCCAGATAAACGCTACCTGAAAAGTAGATCGGGGTTATTACGAAGAAACGCTGAACAAATCAACAAAATTGACTGCATCAAAAAACATAAGGCTATGCAATTTTCCAAGCATGCATCGACAGAAGGAACATCGATTCGTAAGGACAAAATCTACTGGGGTGCATTTCATGACTAGAGAACAACTTTCAGAGTAAATATACATTTGAAATACTTCAGGTAGATTTGGTTAAACAAACCTTTCCTCCTAATTCAATCTACTCAACCAATTCATTACTATGATCGAATGTATTTTAGCATAAAAGACCAAATACACTTCTATTAAAGCACATAAAGAATGTTTCGAACAGAGGGTCGCAAAAATGGTCCAATGAGTATAGGTCCTAAAGACTCTACTGCCCCAGACAATCGAGTCCATCAACTACAAAAACATAAATATAATTACAAACATGCATGAATATAATTCATGAATATTTGGAATTAAATATCTTAACAAAAAATAATGAAGAGATATATCCAAATTGAGTAGACTTGCTTTAGATCTTGGGGAGTTGTTGTAAATTTGTGATCCAGCCCAGAAACAGGAGGGACTTCATTATCATGAATCAAAACTTTCTTTTGATGCTAACAAGAATGCAAAATGAACCAAAAAGAAATTAGAACGACAGGATTCAAATTTTACTACCAAGCACGCAAAATTAATCAAACGCGCATAAGAACGGCAGGAACTAAACATCCTAGTAAAAGCAAAAAAGTAATCAAACAAGTTAAGACGGCAGGTACTAAGCATTCCACTAAGAACAAGAATAATAATCAACCGTGCATTAGGAAGGTAAGAACGAAACATTCTACCAGGAATACAAAAGACATCAAGCTCGCATTAGAACGCCATGAACCAAACCGTGGTCCATTTTCTACGGGGGTGAGGTAGTCGCAACACATTAAAGTGATTCAGGGTGCGTGAAGACACGAGACCGCGATGGGGAGGCCACTACCGTACCTTGAGGCGCCCAGTCCGAGGAGGCCCTCCTCTTTGGGGACGCGGTGTCAGCTGAGTCACTCCCCGAGGCTGCTCCTTGGGAGGAACTTGACGCGTCCCCCTCTCCTGCAGCCTCAGCATCCCCCTCCCCACCCTCCTCAGAAGCTCCGCCTTCTTTGCCGCTGGCCCCGCCCCCTTCAAGCTCAGGCATGTCAGGACCAGCCTGCGGAGGAGGCACAAGGCACGCCCGTCGCAGTCAGACCTAGGATGGTCGGCGCACCTTTCTTACTGTGACTCACAACTCTGGTAACTTCTTGTCTCCAGTATCAGTTACTCTCAGACACCTAAATTAATGCACTCTCACCAGTGAATATTCCTAGTTCCCAGTACCAGCTGATCTCTTCAACATAATGAGTGCGTTTCGCAAAAATTACCAACACTACACTTTGAAATGTATCATTTAGGTCATCTTAGTATGAAATAAAGCAAGGCATCGCCTAGTCAGTGATGGACAGGCATAACGAGGCTCTCGGCCGTGAAGTTCCACACTTATGGTAGTCTTCTAAATAGATAAAAAAAAAGGCTATAGACGATGCGTGAACCTTGAGACAGAAAAGAAATGAGTTGCTACAATCCAATTCCCCCGTGAACATAGAAAAATAGCAGCATTTCAAATGCAACAGAATTTGTGACTCCGTGAAGATGGATTTTGATTGCGTGTTTAGAATGAATTATTGCAACTTTCAAGAGTATTGCCTTTAATAATACTTTTCTTATGGACATGGAAAGGCAATCGTCTCATTGCTTTCAGTGAGAGTACAAAACATACGAGGGAAGAATAGTGAATAAAGGATATTGACCAAGTCCTGAAGAGCTGCACCATAGTTTGATAGAGTGTTGCGAGGAACCGGGAACGAGAGCGAGTCGTTACCCAAAATCCGCAGCGTTCAGACCAATTCAAGCTGTCGATCTCGGACAATAGAGCTAACCAAAATTTAAACAATTGTTGTGCGTTTGTTCATACTACACTGATAGACAAACAAAGGTCAACCTATACAAGCATATGACAGAGCTCGCGGCAGAACACCTTATCGGACCATTTGCGCCTTCAAGTCTAAGATATGTATTTGAGAGGGCGTGCATTAGCTTTCTTCATATAGTAACAAGCTAATGATCACATATTAGAGAAAGCATTTCTTCTTCGTCAATCCGCTGTAAGGTTAAGAGGAATACCACCTCATTTTTCTATTCAAAACGGGATCAAGAGGAGTAAGCTACACCCCAAAGAATTTTCAAAAAATTATGCATGTTGAAAATGATACAAAAATTTGAAACAGTTTGGCATCAAGACAGTGCTGCTTTCTACTGTTACACCACACAGAGCCCGTGAAGACTACCGCATCTAGAGCGTGTACATGTAGCGGAAAGAATTATTCAGCAAAAAAATTGTCGGTCGATCAACCTGCCTCAAAGGGTAGGGAAGGAGAAGAATTGAACGCCTTTGATAAATCGAACATGATAACTTTCAAGAGATTTGAAATTAAAAATAAATGCACCAACGGGATTAGAAGAAAGCAAACGACACGCTTGCGAGAGTTCAACAATCACTGAAAATTAATTTAAGAAATCAAGGAACATTGTAATCAACAATTGTTACTCAGAAGAATTTTGCGATGGACTAAATCAAGTTGGAAGAGCAAATTTGGAGAAGGGTATGTTGGAAACGCTATCTGAAGTTTAAAGAACAAATTTGGAGAAAGGTAAGTTGAAGAGGCTATCTGAAATTAAAAGAGCAAATTTGGAGAAAACAAAGCTGGAAATGCTACCTGAAAAAGTGTTATGCAGCGTACAAATTAATATAAGACAATAGGGCATATAGACCCGGCCAACGCAACACACCACGTTCTCTAACAATGTTCATGCTATGAATAGGTACTTTACTACTACAGTATTAGTATTAACTACAAGGAATCTGCCATTTCTACTGAAGAAGACCCCAACAATAGAGCTAACCAAAGATTAACGAATGGGTGTGCGCTTGTTCAAACGAAACTGATGTTCAGACAAAATTTTAATCTATACGAGCATAATCTGACAATATCTTAATTCAACGGAGCTGGTAAGGTCAGAATTTCCTGCAGTATGGGAAACAATGGGGACCAAAAATACCCCCAACCGCTTCAAATTTTGGTAGCTACTGCAAAGCCAAACCTGAACTACCAACAGTCAAGCAACATTAAAGGATCTTCAGGATCAAGGGTTTGAGAACCACTAACAAATAGCCAATACTACAAGTGGTGATGTTAGTAAATGATACACTCAGCAGCTACAATGCTGACTCCAGCAGACGAGAGCGGTAACAAAGCATTAATTCTTGCGGCCAAGTTACGAAGCACCGAATGGTAAATACCCTATGCATTCAAAGACAACAACCCACAACAGTAATAAGTTTTGAAAGAACAGTCAATTTTGTTTATCAACACTCCACCAACGGTCCTCGAGGTGCATCTCGCAGCCTCCTGATCAAAGTTAGCAAAGGCAGCTTAATCGCGCAACCTAAATTGATGCAGGTGAGTGTGTGTGTACCTCATTGCAAACCTCCATCATGTCTCCATCTAGCATCTCCAACGTTGTCCCCATCTAGAAGGAAAACAGCAAGCAATCAAAGATACGTACACTTTCAAGAGACTGCTGCAAAACCGAATAAAATTCGCTCGGCGAAATGTGAACTTAGCATCCACATTTTGTATAAATATTGACAGTTACAGGAAGTGTAATTTTTAATGTTGACTGTTCATCCCGATACCAGCTGGCAGCCATGTGCGACCAGCTTTTGGTGTAAGGAGGTTAAAAACGCAAGGCATTGGAAAATGGTGGCTAAAGGATGGCAAATATAAAGGTTCGGCAAAAACTACCAACATGTACAGGCTTGCCGTAGCATCGCTATAAAATATGAAAAAAAAAACATGAAGGCCAGTCTGCACAAAAGGTTCCAGAATGAGCAGCCTGCCTCGGCTGTTTGTTACTCTGAATTATACCACTAACACGACATGCACCCTGTTGTAGTGATTGTGAGGTAGAGGTTTGAGGTGTTGGCACCGAGGGAGACGAAGTTGGAAGGTAAGGACGAATGTCAGTTTCGTGTGGTAAGAGGATGAATGTCGGGCGTGGAGGAAGGTTGGGCACGAGAAGGTTTGGTGTTGATATCGGGTGATCGGTTGGCGAGTAGCGTTACCGAGTAGAAAGAGGTGCCCGAAAGATTGTATGTATAGACACACAGCCGTTTTCTCTGATTACGAGGGTGGCTACGTTAGGCGGACAGAGGGGGGGAAGCACCCAGGCTCCTGGCCACAAGACCGCCGTGTCATTACCGGGGCTCGAACACGGATATGCAGCACCAGAGGCTAGCACTGCAGTCGGTCATGCCACCCCCTCGGCCACGGCCGAGTGGTTAGCGCGAAAAATTGATGAGGGTAAAAATAAAGTTGGGAGTTCGCGAGACCTTACAGGCCTAGTAGCAAAAGGAGTGAGTTTGAGAAGGAGCTTTTTTGAACAGACTTGATCGAGTGTATTGAAAGTTGTGGAGGTCAATACAATGTGGTTACACCGAGTGACCTAAATGAGAGTGTTGGAGATGTAGTGGTGAAGAATGTGCTCGTTGTTGCTCGACACCAGCTCCTCTTGCGATGA
The DNA here is from genome assembly GCA_016164225.1 of Gammarus roeselii. Classification (NCBI taxonomy): domain Eukaryota; kingdom Metazoa; phylum Arthropoda; class Malacostraca; order Amphipoda; family Gammaridae; genus Gammarus; species Gammarus roeselii. The sequence continues at coordinate 9,459 of SDVV010000712.1, forward strand.
AGGAGCCACAGCCGGAGTTCGGGAACCTACCGACATGTATTGATGGGGATGTTTCAGCATGTGCAGGCTTTTATATTAGGCTCACATCCGTGAGAAAGTTGATGCCGTCTCGCAAGCGTTCTTATGGATCACACACTGACGTGATATTATGTTCGAGACTACCGGGTGCGACGGTTGAGCACGACGTCAAGATATGCTTGACCGTACCGAGCGAACCCAGACATTGCAAACAGAAATTTGAAGAGACATTCCCCAATGAGGGCAGTGTGGTGCCCGCCCCTCAGCCGGAGAGGCAGACCCTTCCATCCCTAGGCAACCCAGCTTCTCCACCTCAGGTGGGGGACTGTGTTCACCCAATGGAAGAGCTGTGAAGCGTATCTTGTTGGTGCACAGATGTGTTATCTGAAGGACGGGGAATGGTCGAGTAATGAGAGCAGAAGTATGTTGCCGCCGAGTTATGCAGGTGTCGGTTGGTTTGATGTGGGTTCAATAGGTTGTGGCACGGATGAGCTGTGTCTACTATCTTGTTAACGAATCGAGTGCCTCTCGTATCAAAATGTTTGAGAGGGAGGACCCTCGTTTCCGCGTGCAATTGGTGACTGGGTGTGGTCTGTGTACAACCCGTCGCGATGCGCAGGGCCATGTTCTGACTGGCGGTGGCGCAGAAGCAAAGGGCTTTTGAGGAGTGGTTGCAAGCGAGGCCGGTGGTGGCCTATGACAACTACAGAGATGAAAAAATAAGTAAAGCAGATGGAGAAGAGAACCAAGAGGGACGCTGAGCTAGGTGAGGCAGCTGGTTGTGCTAGAATTTTGAGAACAAATAAAGTTTTGGAAAGAGATGAAAATGGTGAGAAAGGAGAGGATCAGGCAAGAGGATGTAATGTAAGATGTAAACAGCCGGTATTTGTTGGAAAAATGATGCTGTGCGGAAGAGGTGCGCTAAGATTTTGACAAGTCGTTGAATCTTGAAGATGTAAGAAAGGCTGACATTGCTGCCGAGGGTGCGAGTTAACATGGATACAAGTGAAGTGATGAGATGTTCAAAAAATATTGATGCGAGCAGAATGAGCGTCCACCTAAATGGAGTTATAGGAGGAAATTTGGTGTTTCAAGTACATGGGCTATCATGCGGAGAAAACTGAACTAGTGGAAACTAACATTGAGTTGCGTGCAGTGAAGGGAAGGTGTGAAGTTTTGGGTGCACTGATGAGTAATGAGCTGTAGGACGTTGGGGATAGATTTGATTTGACCCGAGTCCCACCCTCACATCCACCAGAGCCTCAAGGCGAGTCATAGTGAGGCACTAACATCATTGATTCTGGTAACATCAACTTCGTTTGCAGGAAGAACATCATCTTCGTTTTCAGGAAGATTTATCTTGCCAGAATGAAATCAAATGCATGTTTCGATAGTGGTATATATGGATACAGGTGTGTACAAGAACGGAAAGAGTTAGAGCGTATCTACGTAATCGTTTTGTTACCTTAGTGCGTTATGGGGATGGGGATGAGAGATCACCTCTCTTGTACACATGCTTGAGGTTTAGACAACTTCGTATAGTCCGGTATGTTTTCCGAAAGTGATAAGCATTTTCCGGTAGGTTAGGTCAGTGAGTAAGCTTTGCAGGTTGCACGGGGATTCAAGAAGGCTCGTTGGGCTGCTGCAAGTGCGTTGCAGTATATCAGTAAGTGTTTCGCGCTGATAGCCACTTGGTGACAACAAGGGCATGGTGGCGCGTCCGATCCTATGTCTACATACATCAAGTGGTTGTGAGTTATCCACGGGTCTTGTGCACAAGCGGTTGTTCCAAATAAAGGTTTGACTGAAAGCATCTTTTGTCCACTATGCTACCACACATCATTCCATCGGAATGTTTTGCAAGCTGTTCTAGGGAACAGAGGGTAAAAGAGAGAAGGTTCAATGTTTTCGAGATGAAATGTTTGAGGAGTAAGGCTGGAGTGGCGCTTATTCGAATTAGAACGGGCATGGCGAAGAAGTTAGTTGAGAGTAAACTCGCTTGTTTTGAGATGGTTCGAGCACATGCCGAGGATGGATGATGGGAGAAAAGTGAAAAGAGTGATGAAGACTGAGGTGAGTGAATGTAGGCCTAGAAGTAGAGCGAGATTTGGGTGGACGGGTGGCGAGAAGCAGGCGGTAGGAAGGAAAGATATAAGTTTGGTCGTGAATGGACGCGTTTTCACGCTACTCCAAGTGTTTTCCCGCTAGTCCGATGTGTTTTCCCGCTTAATTTGAGAAACGGGCCAGTCGTGAGTGAGTGGGAGGCCGGTTACTATGACGCAGCAGGAGTAAACCAGTTTCACTGTCAGGCCCTGCTGAGTGCACTGGTCTCTAATCACACTCCTGACACTGAGTGTGTGTTGTAGGGCCTCCCAGCTGAACCCTTTAGCGCAAAAGGGTTCAGTTTGGTTATTAGCGAGTGTATGAGAACAGTGTGAGGTGTGCCTTGCAATCGGCCAGTCCACTTTCTATGGAATTTGGCTATGAGTCCTTTTCTGTACATGAAATAGAACGATATTTTTATGCTTTAAAATAATGAAATTCATAAATTTAACTGAATTATAATTGTGGAATTACAGCAACAAACATTTTTGCTGGAAAACCTTCCAGTGTCGAGACCCACGAATGATGATGCGTTGGTTTGAGAGACATGACCAAAGGTTGCAACAGCGATTTTTTTTCACACATGAGTATACATGACATGCGGAGTTACAGGTAACCCATTCATTCCTACATGAAGTGGTGCACCGAAACTGCATGAACAAATTTCATCTGCAAATATATGTATTACCTCAAAATTTTGTGATGAGCTACCTTCCTTTATCTTAGTGCTTGCTGTGTAACGCATCCTCCCCATTCACACCTAATACCTTATGGCTCTTCACGCACCTCCTTTACGATTTTCAGTCTCTCCGAACATCACGTCAAAAAACATCCCAAGCGCACCACGCGTGCCTCCTCTGTTAAAATAGCCGAACTAAGCCGAAATAAGCCATCTTAGCCGTTGCATTATGTATAAATGCAGACAGGGCTGAATCACCTCTGAAGAGGGTGGGCCAATGGCAAGACGCACATCACGCTTTTCTCTTGCAGAGGAGGAGCTGGGAGAGTCCTAACGTCAATATTCTTGACAATGGGTGGGGGGGAGGGAGGCCGTCATAGCATCATTACATTGTTATTCTTGACAATATTTTCCATATCTAAGACGTATGTATGATTCCCGCATCACGCCGCAGTCGTGCAAACAAACCCATCGTTGTGCCACCTATACAATCGCCCCATACTAACCATATCACCTATGAACCCGGTGAGAACTGAACACTAAGATGCCCGCACGCAAATGAATCACTCTACACGTCACGGCTTGCACCATGCCCACCTTCATGACCTTCTCACAACGCCACTCTTCACAGCCTCTCCAATCTAACCTCAGCCCCATTGCTGGCCTCGCCAGAGGGATCCTCCCCCGTCAGAGGCTGCTTCTCTCCCAACTTGACGAGGCTCTCCACGACGCTCATGGTTTCGAGCGCGCCCGCGTCGCCCCCCGCGGACTGCCCACCGCCCTCCCCAGCCATCTGATGCTCAGTGGAGGTGACCAGCTGATCCTGTGAGGTGGGATGGCCGGCCTCCTGTTGCATGCCATCTGAACTGCCACCGCCAGATACGCCGCCATCACCGACTTCGCCCTGAATATCACACGGTGATAGGTCAGTTTGTTGTTAACGCACATCACTCTAAATAGCTGTCAGGCTACGCAGGGTGAAGTTATTCTGCAGAGCAAGCTCTTCTCAAAATAGGTTTCTTTCCAGGCATGCCTCACCTGTCCATCCATGACGTGGCCTCCTTCCATTTGGGCCAGCTGCTGTTCCACTGGGTCTAACCCCTCCATCACCTTAAAGGCGAATAAAAACGTCAACATTATGAACTGAACGTGGCACTGGTGAGAAGGAAGATCAATATATTAATACACTATTGCTCAAGACATACCCTTCACCTGCTCCCGTTGTTGGCTGCCGCCCCTCTCACCTGCCCCCCGTTGACGGCGGCCTGAAGGTCACCTTGCACCATCTCTGCAGGCACAAAGCTGATGTTGTCTCCTTCTTGAACCACCACGTAGGTCTGTCCAGAGCCAGTTACCACGCACTGCCCCTCCACCATCTGTAGCGCCTCGCCACCACTGCCGTCCGCCTGCAGCAGCGCCTGGCCCGACGCTAGGGCCTGCTGCAGCTCCTCAATCGTGTTCGAGTCCACGTCACTGCCGTCCTAGGGTAAGAAAATGTTACATGGTGACATATTATTTGGTGCAACACGGTCGCACAGTAAGGTGCATTCATCCGACAACATACAGTAAGCCACAGGGTGAGACTGTTACACGGTGACAGAATTACTGGGTGTACCACAATCGCACAGAACGGTGCATTCATCAGACGACATAGAGTCAGTCATAGGGTGAAACGAGGTTACACCTTGGCGAGGTTGATGGGTGTACACGGTCGCACAGCAAGGTGCATACCAGACGATAGTCAGTCATAGGATGAGACAGGGTGACGTGACAAAACAAGGTAGCGTGGCTAGTACGCGCTGGTCAAAAGCCATCCCAGTGAGCAATTGCCTGACTCTAGCATTGATGTGGTTACTTCACGCTAGTCAAATGACTGATTGATAACGCCACTCACCGCAGCATGCAGTTGAGGTTGTTGCTGTTGAACTTGTTCTTGCTGCAACTGTTCTTGCTGTTGCTGAATCTGTTGTTGCTGTTGCTGCTGAAGCTGTTGCTGAACTTGCTGTTGTTTGGCCTGCTCTGCAATCAACAGATAGAGAAATGGTTATAAGACTGTAGGTACATAGCAAACAATTCAAGGACTATAGCAACATAGCAAACAATCAATACAAATCTACAATAGAAAAAAAAAGACACTACATGCTTAGGATAACAAAGATGAAAGGCATTATTGCTCCAAGCACATATGTGCAGGCATTAAACATTGATTTAAATAACCAATATCTGTTGGGCAACATTCATTTTCATTGCAGTTTCAAAAAGTAAAAAAATATTGGTCGCCCAACATATATTGGTTCGATACACGGAGCTGCCTATAAAATAGCACTTTGAGGCCACCGATTAGCAGGAGTCATTCTCAGGTCTATTGGCTTTTAGTTATCTGATCTCAAGTAGGACAACACAATACAGGCATATTCTTTGTTCTGCTCAAGTTAGTATCCTTATCTTGAATATCAGCTTGCTCATGTTGATACCTTTTTTTTTTTACAGGTTAGGCTAGAATGTGATGTTATTTTAATCAGGATTTCAATGGACAAATCGTATGACTTTAGTTCCTAACCACCTTTTTTTTCTGAGAGACCACCTCTCAGCACACATCAAGGTAATAACTTATGAGTTCATTTCTTCCCAATAAATCTAGACCCTTGCAGGACCGTATCGCCGTATGAGGTTTTTCTCAGATACGGTTTTTACTATCGAGCACATGCAAATGAAAGACAAACAATTTGATTTGTCTTGCAAATGCGGTTCTTTTGAACTATCTGGAAGTTGCATAGGGTTTCAATTACAGGCTGTGGAGGCCAAAAACCACCCTTTGCAATTATTTATTTCTCTGATTTTGGACTAGATCAAGTAAAATGTATTAGCTTCAAAACTATTAATTGAACATAGCTCCCAAACACATTGCCGAATTTGCAGTAAAACGGCGCTTCTATTGGTGCTATTTATTTTGATCTAATTAGGCATTTATACCACACCATTGACATTTTCAATCTAAAAATATCAACATTTATATTTTTTGAATTGTGAATCAGGAATTTGAATCAAACTACTTGACAAAAAAAAGCTGGTTGAATCAATTGTAGCTCAATTTCTTACAAATGAAATTAAAAAAAAACTTTATCCCAACCACTATAGTAATCAAGCTACATGCAAAGACATGAACACTATATTTGGAAGTCTACCCATTTTTAACCAAAATTTCATATTTTACTATGTTCTAGCAAGTATTTCATAAACTACAAGAGCAAAAATACTAAAACCTATATATATGTATACATATTTGCTCCTCGGGTCATTCTCCATCAAATAGCACTATTCCAGCCTTGAGAGAGAAGACTTGGGGCACTTACAAGCTATTAGGGCTAAAAGAAATATTAAAATCCTATGTATCTACAAAAGTGTTGAAAGTTTATATTTTTATATCAGCTTGTTGATTTTTTTTTTTAGAATAAAAATTATTATTATTACCATCAACAGAAAGTCTAGGCTTGGAAATTCAATAAAATGCCTATTACATTATTCCCAATGTTTCATCAACAAACTACGTCAATGTTGCAAAAAAAATCTATAAAAGTTGATTCATGTCCCATCATTCCAACTCAAACCGTTTTCTTTCAATATAGTGTTCTATATGCCCACCCAGCACGCATTTACAAAAAAATGCAGGTCCTGCGAGGGGATACACTTTTCAAATTTTCAATTGCTTACTATCTAGGCTATCAATTGTTGCTCTATTAATGAATGTGTACATATAACAGACAACCAAATGAGCAAGTGCAAATAATACAGATGCAACCAGATGGGCAAGTGTAAACACAGCAGATGCAATCGCAGTGAAATTTTCAGCATTGAAAGTGTGATCGTCAATTTCAGAAACCTCTGAAGCTTAGCCTTTCCCCATAAGAAAATGTAAGTGGTAAAACATTTCAACCAATCGATCAAAAATGAATGTGAAAAACAAACGTTTTCATCCTCACCAGCTGCGGCAGGTTTTCTAACAAGCTGCTGTTGCTGCGGTATTGGTTTCTTGGCGGCTTGCTGCTTATCCAGCATAAATGCATACTTTTTGGTCTCAGTAACAGATTGGGGCTTAGCTGCAGCGGCTTGCTGTTGCTGCTGCTGTTGTTGTTGCTGTTGTTGCTGCTGTAGCTTTTGAGATTGCTGGACTGTAGTGCTGTACTGAGCATTGGCTGAAAGAAGAACAATTGCTAATTGTGAATAGTAAGCAGATGCAAGCCATTCCAGGTAGAGTAGTGCTAACAAATCAGGAGGCTAATTTTCTGGTGGTATTTATTTCATGAATAAAAAATCCATACTTTACCATTACCACAAGATGAAAAATCAAACTAGGCTTGTAGATCATGAGCAGTTCATCCTACAAGGAGTTCAACATTTTTAAATATTCAAATGAGATAAGTTTCAAGGAAACACCGAGTTTTGGGTTCAACTAAGGGAGTTTATTTCAATCCAAGAATATAAGTAACTATAGGTTGTAATTGAAAAATTTGCTGATCATGGCTGTTGAGGTATCCCTGCTAAGACTGAGACATTTTTGCTCATCTTCAAACTATAAAGTGAATCCATTCTAAGTTTATAGCCCAATTAGATATGTGTAATCACAACCCAAGTTGTTCTTCTATATAGAAGAAATGAATCAACACCAAAATTAAAGTTACACCACAAGCAGATCCTGTATGCTAAAAAATAAAATTCAATGGAGACCAAATCAGTTTCATTAAGCAAGTAATATTTTCTAGCTATATTGTGCATTACAAACTAGAGCTAGTTCTCACCCATTTTTCAATGAAAAAAGAAACAAAATTTGGTCAATATTACAATTTTAGGATAGTAGCTATAACTTTTGTTAGCTACAATATTTGTTTCATTAGCATTGATCATTAAACAATGCCAAAATTCAAATTCTGTTCAACTTTTCTGAAAACTTTCTCAATGGTGGAGATGGCAGTACAATATTGCACAAAGCTACTCAGTAACTTACATTTAGTCTCCTCAGCTGTGGTGAGCCCTGCCTCTTCACATTGAGCAGCAATGTTCAGAATGCCTCTAACCTGCACACAAAGGTTTTCAACTATATTGCTTGGTGAAAACAATCAATTGTAATATAGTAACAAAATTAAAGTTTGCTCAGACCAAATACCAAGTGATAAAATGAACTTACTTCATGTGCTGATCATCAATTTTATCATCTAGCTATATATATAGTTCAATGTAGAAAGCTAGTTGCCATTGGCACCCAAATGCAGCATGATAAATTCAGCAGCAGTTAGAAATGTATGTAAAAGTACATGTGTTTCCTATACCAGAGTGAAAAATTAAAAATGATCCAGGCATTTGGAGGCCATAATTCTACTGCTATGCTACAGCCCAAAGAGCTAACCAATCTTAGTAAAATTATCAATATTTAAGAGTTTATTGTTAATCAGCAGTAAATGATCCAGGCATTTGGAGGCCATAATTCTACTGCTATGCTACAGCCCAAAGAGCTAACCAATCTTAGTAAAATGATCAATATTTAAGAGTTTATTGTTAATCGGCAGTAAATGATCCAGTCAGCACCCAAGTTAGAACTCAAATAAAAACTACCCACAATGTTGTCAAACTTGTAACTTTATTTCTTCAAATCAACGGAGAAAATAGTCATCTGTGCATGCCTAAAACTATTTAAATTCTAACAATGCAGTATCTCAACAGTATGTTTTCGAGTAAAAGCCATAAAAAAAAACTACATGCATGAGCAAAGACATTCAAGGAGAAAATATCCACTTACCGCAAAATTGCATCTTTTAGCTCCAATTAATCAATTTAAATAAAGTAAAGCCATGACTTACTTTTATCAAATCTACAATTTGAGTCATGACTAGTACTTGAGAATTGTAATGATCTGATTTCACCTGTGCTACAACATTGATTGGCCTTGACAATAGTCTTTATACAGATTGCTTCATGTGGTCTATACTCAATAGCGTACTTGTATAATTCTGCTATGCTTGAATATGAAAATAGTTTAAGGTACCAGTAGCTAATTAGAGAAGACAATTTTCCCCATAGAATATAAGAAACATTCAATATCTCTGGCTTCAAAAAGAAGTAATTTAATTTGTAAAATGGGTATATTCTTTCAAGGGACAAATAAGGATTCACTAACCTATCACAGAAAAACATGAATGTTAGATACCAATTGTATTAGTGATGACATCAGAAAAGATCATATACACTTCTATGCAACATTTTGTTCAACAAACAAAGATTTATAAAATCTAAAAATATTTGGACACCATCTATGAACGTGGTCTGCCATCTCACGAATCAAAACATTGAACAACACAATAATAACTAGAATTATTCAAACAAAATAACTCAAAATAAAGTAGTGAAAAGTATTGCTTAATAACTTCTTACTAGCAGACACCTTGCTATGTGTAGCTTGCTATCTAGAAATGATCTCTTACATAATAATTTCTCACTAATTGAATTCTTTCAAACTGAAGTAGAATCTAGTTTGTTCACATCAGTTACCATAAAAGGGTTCATTTTCAAACTTTCAACAAAAAGCACAAAATTAGCTAATACTCATGACAATAGAGCGTGCAACTTACTTGCAAAGCACGGCCCAACTTCAAGAAGGCTGCCAAATGATCCTGTTCTACTAAAACCTTGCCTGCAACACAAATGTTTTTACTTAATACCTATGTTCTGAGACACTACTTTGAACACTTGACTAACAATGGCAACAACAAAATTATTGACCAAGTTTACACATGAAGCTATGCGGTATAATTAGCAACCGGTCACCAATCTAACCATTTGATTATAGATAAATACTATTTTAATTGAAATGAAATGTTTTCAGGAGCTACATAAATTAACAGCTTGATGAATATATAACAAATATTTACACAACTGTCAGAACCTGCAAAAATTGATGGCAAGTCATACGTAAAGTCTTTGCACCAATTCGAGCTCTAATTACCATTCAAGCAATCAAAAGTCAGAGAAGTGAGTGTGTTGCCCAGCATCAATAGCTACTTGTTTAATATTGTGTTATCTACAACTTTCAAAAATGGATTCCAAGAATGTTAGAGAACAAGGACAATGATATTTTTGTTCATTTAAAATCACTTTCACCATTTTTAATGTTCTAATTTAGAACAAGACTTTTAATTTTATTATCACACATTAGCCTTCTTATGATGTATTGCATTCAATGTTACAAAAGCTTCAAACTATGATATATTTTCTTCACAAAATAAAAAATCCACTGTCAGTAAAAAAAAATGAATTAAAAAAATCTGTTGATAATAGCAGTTACTCCACAAGAGATTTTAAATAATGTAATGCCATAAATACATGTCATGAAAAGCTTCAACTAAGAAAAAACATTAATTTCTCAGCAATACAACTGATTGATGGATGACCAACCAAAAGAATTAATTGTAGTCTTGACATTCTGCAGCAAAAAATAAAAGTAAAACAATGTCTCTTCACTCGAGGGAAGAAACTTCATTCAACAGCACAACTAGACATGGAGCAGGTTAATAGTTGTTCTATGGATCAAAGCTCAATTCACACCTCATAATATGCAAGAATCGCTAATTTTGAAAATAGAAAACTGGCAAGACCTAGGGGTACAAATGCAAAAAAATGTTCCATCTAATGGACAAGTTGTACCAAGGTTGAGGCTAGGGGCAGATGGCTGAGTTACTGGGCCAGAGGACATATCTATCAAGATAAAAAACATTGTTGACTCATTGGAAACTATTAATACACCAGTCGTAGACTATTGCTCTCTAGCCTGGATCAAACATAAATGGAAAGAGTGGAAGCAATGGAAAAAGTTTCACATCAAAAATTACTGAGGTAAAGGAAATGGATTGCCCTAACAGGTAGATAAATAGCCTAGATGCAATATCCAATCCAAAAATTATTTGTTAGGGTTCAATGGTCTCATCAACATTGAAAAATGCTGGTAAGTGGCTGAAATCTGGCAAAGATAGCAGAATAAACTATTACAAATTGTTACAACTGCAGGTGACAGAGATGCAAACAATGGCATAATACAACTTCATCTGCAAGGCTCCATGATAATTCAACAGGATGCCTTTGAAAATAGGAGAAATCAAAAGTGTGCCTTATTTTTTCATCCACTGCTAACCTACTGCTGTTCAAAAAAGATTGGACAAGTAGCCACCTCCCTTTCCCACTTGATGAGCCTTGAATCCATAAATACCCTGGTTGTGAATACGACTTTTTACTCAATTGCACTGCTAATAGACCCTTATGATGAGCCTTTAATTGATGAATACCCTAGTTGTGAAGATAATTATTCACTCAATTGTACTGCTGATAAAAAGATGTTTAGAAACCTTCAAATGATATCACTTTGAAAGAAATGGGCATAACCACAGAAGATGTGGATCAAGAGGCAGCTACACTGTAACCTGCAGTTCAACATAAAATAAAATCAAAAAGTGATAGCTACATGACTAGATAGAGGTTGATACTCTTACACTCATCCCATTTGGTCAAGAGGTTGCTGCCAACCATTACTGCGTGTGGGCATTTTGGGAAAAATCTGCAGCCGATCCACACTCATTATGCAAACTATGGCATATTAAGAAAGTTGACCATGTCATCTTGAGAAGAAGAGGATAGAGGTTGGCTGTGTGATCTCTTACCTTTGATCTCTTACCTTTGCAGCCCCCTCCAGCAGGTCCACATCAAGTGGGGAGCAGCAGAGCCGGGGGAGGCCAGCACAGCCATGCGCGCCAGTATGCTGTTGAGAACAGCAATGTTAACACAGGTATAGGAACTGGAATTAGTGCGCACTATTGGCTATCACATGAACCATCCGCATGCTGATGACTGCTAGCTACACAATGAAGAGCTTACCATTGTACATGAAGTCAATAACTGCCCGGAGACTGTTGTAAGAATACCCATTGAATTTGATGAGATGGCTTCTGGCAGGATTGCCCTTTAATAGGCCCTGGAGAAGATGAGACGCAGTTGTATAAAAAACACTGAAGATAGTGAATTTCTCATTCATTGCCTTATAATACATTTTTTTAACCAGTTAGTCACATTGGTTATAGCTATATTTCAGATTCACCTACAAGATGAAAGTTGATGCATTGACAATAAAATTGCATGCAAGATTTCTCTTACCTCTAAGTAAGGTGAGCATGCTGAAATAACAGCCTTGTGAGCCTTGACTTGCCGCCCTTCACACTCAAGCCCCACATCAACAAAACGACCATCGTCGTACAGTTGCCGCAGATATTCCAGTAACACTGTTGAGTGATCAGACCACTGGATCTCAACAGGAGGCATTGTCTCTGAAAAACAATGCAAAATTAATGTAAATACTAGAGAAAGAGAAGAGGGCAGTTGTCAAAGGCAATTTTACCACTTTCTCATCAATGATTTTGACTAGACTGAAAAATGCTGTCCACTCCGATAGTATTTTGAGGGCATTTCATCATGCAAAAACTAAATAATGGAAACTTGCTTTGTTGACTGCGATGACAAAATTTCTAATCTTGTAATACTAGTAGCCAATGACAAATATTTCTGACAGCTAATTCCATCCAAATGCATCATCAGGTCCCTGCAGAGAATACTCTTCATTTGTTGTGCTTGGATGAAATTGGGGAACATTCTTGACAGTTTGCAGAAGGTGCATGATGCATTGCCAAAAACTTCAAAACTGTAAAAAATTGCCATCATCAGGCAAATGTATCTCACCTTTGTATCTCACCTTTGCAGCCCCCCACAGCCCCAACAGCCCCGCCAACAGGGCACGCAGGCATGGGAGGCAGTACACCTCCCATGCCTGCGAATTTGCACCAACAAAAATTTGCACCAACAAAGAGCAAAAATAAATGTTCTTCTTTGGTATTTGATTCTAAAGGCAGGAATAATTCCAAAATGAACACAAAAGATTTTCTCGACCCTAAAAGGATGTACAAAGGCACAAATTGTAGTCAAAACAAAAATTTATTGTAGCTACTCAACATTATACAGTTCACTATACCATACAAAAGTTGAAATGAATACCGTAATTACAACTACGGAATTCATTTATGTTTTTCAACTCGCTAATGAACAACTATAAAAAAATTAGAATTACTACAAGACAAATTTTTGAGAAATAGATGAATAATGCACAATAGAAAATAGAAATTAAAGCAATATTGCTGGAAATTCCCCATTTCAATAGCTAGCTACTGCACAAAACAGCTGATACCACCAATGCCAATATAGCTACCTCATCACAAATGTTACCAGGGATATTCCACACAATTTGTCTTCAGCCGACTGTTTTAAAGTCTCACCTTTGCAGCCCCTCACAGCCCTGCCAGTCCCACCAACAGGGCAATACAGAAATGGGAGGCAGTTTAGCTTGGTGTGCCAGCAATCAAAAAGAACAACACAATGCAAAAACTGCAGCAGGATATAGGTCAGAATGCGCTTAATAGGTGAAGAAAAAATAACCCTGAAGTCAATCAGCAATTGCACACAACTGTCAAGAACACAAACTAAAACTCAAAATCAAATCTCCATAGGGTTCAGCAAAACTTGTACAACACCTCCCCCAACTCCTCAGCCAAGTCCCTCTTGGAGCCACAAAAGGAATCACACTGAACCACATGAACGGGCAGTTGGTTCCAAACCTGCACACAGCAAGAATAAAAGAATCTGCATACATAGTCCCTCTGACAGGGAGGTACCACCAGCTTGAAGGAATGCCCACGCGTAACAATATCCGGGTCTTTCTCAAACAGGGCAGACAAACCTGAATCCACAGAACAATGAAAAATCTTCAACACTTCACCAGATCCAAATGCAACAACATCCTTCGCATAGAAAACAACTGCAAAGCTTTGAGCTGTTGACCATATTCCACACCACCCAGCCCATCAATCACCCTGGTCCGCCGTCTAGGCACGGACTCGAACAGTCCCAAATCCCCCAAATATCCCACATTCCACACACATGAGCAGTAGTCTTAGATGGGTCTTAGGTCTTATATGAGTAACAAACAAGGACACCATGACAACAGAACTCTTATTGACAGTAGAGCAGAGCAAACTGGTCGCGAGTGTGGATGCTTCTCTTACTGATGTGGATGGAGGCCAGATGGCCTCCATCCACATCTGCTAAGGAACTGTGCGTTGAGCTCTCCATCCCTCCGTTTGATTTTTCAAGTCATTGAAGACAGGAATGGTCCCTGAAGCCTGGAGCAGATCGCTGATTGTACCAATATTCAAGGCCTAGCCATCAGTGAGACGTGGTTGATGCCTGCCGTTGCATCATTTTTCATTGACGTTGCTGACTACCGTGCTGTGAGGGGTGACACAGATAGCACAGCTTGTTTTTGTATCTGCATAAGAGCATTGTATTTATAGTGATTAAGGTGCACATTCTAAACATTGTAGCCCTGCACCTTGTTGATTTTGACCTGTGAATTGTAGCTGTGTATGGGCCCCCTCCTTATGCAAATCTGGAAAACCACTTTGTTAAACTTCTATTGAATTCTTGTCCTAGCAAAGAGGGGATTTAATTTTACCAACAATTGACTGGTCTTCAGACCTAGTTGATAGCTATGTTTGGCCAATTGACATGCAATTTTTAGATTGTTCCTCATGTCTTGGACTTCTGCAGTGGGTTATGGAGCCCACATTTTTACTGTCTGCTCCCATTGTCTTCGAGTATATTTTCAGTGAAGAGGAGCTGGAGTGTGGGGTAGACTGCAGAAACTAAAAATCTTAAGACACCAAAGAATAGCTGAATTCTAAACCCCAATCAACCAGAGACAGAGCCTCCAAAATTTTGGCATATTTCCCCCTGCGTCAAGAATGCCTCTCCTCCTCAACCCCACGCTCCAGCTCCTCTCCACATCTTCAATAGAGAAGATCCGGAGCATGGGGTTGAGGGGAAGAGGCATTCTTGGCACAGGGGGACATATGCCAGAATTTCAGAGGCTCTGTCTTGGATTGATTGGGGTTTAGAATTCAGCTACTCTTCCATGTCTGAAGATTTTTTGTTTCTGCAGTTAATTTTGATGTCTCTCTATGACAAGTTCATACCCCTCACACCTGTTTATTCTGGCCCTCCATGGGCTGTCAGGGCTCCCACCACCCTTGCCCAAGAGAGACCAGAGGCATGGCATGACAACAAGCGGGTCAGGAGAGCAGAGGGCCGCAATTCCGCAAGTGCTCTGAAAAGCGACGCATAAATGTTGAACTGAATAGGACCTACAGAAATTATTCCATAGAATCCCAAAAGAAGTAAAAGTCCAAATTACTAAACAGAGCTGATAACTATAAGTTGTTTCATGTGTATTTCAGGAAAAAAAGATTGGCCGCCCAGCTGTTGGCCCCCTCTGATTGCCAAATGGAGAGATAAATCAGGATCCAAGTGTGATGTGCATAGTTTTTGCTGACTTTTTCTGGAGTTTTTATAGGTTCAGCTCCTACCCACCCAGCCTCTTTCCAGTTTTTTGATGGGAGTCTGTCTGATGTGGACTTCTCTAGGCTGTGGGTCCAGCATGTCCTTTTGGCTATTGATCCCAGTTCCAGTAAGGGTCCAGAGGGCCTCCACCTGCATCTGCTGAGGAGTTGTGCAGATGAACTCTCCCTCCCTCTTTGCTTGATTTTTCAAAAATCAATGAGGACAGGAACGGTACCTAAAGTCTGGAGCAAATCGACAGTTGTCCCAATAATCGAGGCTAAATCTCACACTGATCCACTCAATTACAGACTGGTGAGTTTGACATCTGTTTACTGCAAATCAATGGAAAGAATAGTTGTATCTAGGTTGATTGAGTCCCTTGAGAGCAACAATATTATGGCATGCCATCAGTATGGTTTATGAAGTAACCATAGCACCGATGACCAGTTGCTGTTGACACACAATGATGTTGGAAGGTGGATTGATGAGGGATATGTTGTGGATGTCATAATGCTTGACTTTTATAAAGCATTCGATGTGGTGAGTTATGGTGTGCTTCTGTCTGAGCTAGAGACTTTGGATGTTTGTAACTCATTGCTGGCCTGGATTGCAGCATTTCTTTTTGGCAGAGTAACTAGTGTTTGTGTGAGTGGCAGCGTGGGCAGCCCAGTTGATGTGACAAGTGGTGTACCTCAGGGATCTGACTTTGGTCTGCTGCTGTTCTTGATTTCTATCAATCACATCTTGAGTGGTCTTCTATGCATGTTCAAGGCATTTGCGGACGATTATAAACTGTACTTTAGATACTCAGGTAAGGACACTGAACCTGCCATCCGCAGTGTTCAGTCACTTCTAAGTGGTTTGGATACAGTTGACTCTGTTGCAAGGTCCTGGAATCTCTGATTGAATCCAGACAAGTGTGTGCTGCTTCACTTTTACAGAGGTTGCATTGATTTTGATGCTCTGGTCCCAGTTAACCAGTACTTCTTGCAAGGTAGAGCACTGAAGTTTGTCACCACACATGAAGACTTAGGTGTCAATGTGGACACAAGTCTCAGATTCAACCATCATATCCATGTGGTGGCTGCAAAGGCTGGTGGGCTGGCAAACTGCTTGTTGAGATCAACTGACTGGAGGTCCCCAGTTTATTGCACGCTTGTTTTTTGCACATATTCACGCACTTATTGAGGATGCATCTTGTTTCTGGAATACAGGATATTGTAGGGACTGCAGACTGCTTGAGTCTATTCAGAGGAGATGGACCAGAAACATTGATGGGGGTCAGGTGCACCGAGCTAGGAGAGGCCAGCACAGCCATGCGCGCCAGCACTTACAGAGACTCTGCAGAACAACAACGGGAAGATGCTGGAAGTGATGCGCACCATTGGCTTCCAGAAAACAAACCCAAAGCCACTTGCATGAAAACCCAAAGCACAACTACAACCCAGCAGGAGATTATGCAAGTAAATACATATATAAAAAAAAAGTAACAGGACGAATCACACCACAGACTTGCCAACACGACTGGGAATGCAAGACCTTAGCTAGCACTCAAACAACCTATTCCCCATAAACTCAGCCAACCCTAACCCTGCCCTGAAAGCAGAAATGGTAGTTGACAAAGTGGTTTTGCAATGTAAATAGTTACTTTGAGTGACTTCTTGCATTTTTTTTGTAGAAATAGTGACCAAGGAAAAGCCAAGAAACTATGATGCTATTGGATGACAGAGACCTGGGTGTGGTGGTGGATGAGAAACTTAAATTCCATCAAATTGTAGAAAGGTAGTGGGAAAGGCTTCAGGATTGGCCGCCAACCTGCTGTGATCCACCGTTTGCTGTATTGCTTGCTTTATGCTGTTCTCTGTGATGCACATGAGACCTGTCATGGATTATTGTTTGATGGTGTGGAAAATAGGTTTTCTTGGGGATTTGAGATTGCTTGAGTCTGTGCAGAGGAGATGGACAAAGAGTGTGGATGGTCAGGCTGAGTTGGATTACTTTTCCAGCCTGAAGCAGCTTGGCTTATTCTTATTAAAGGAAGGTTTCTCAGGACGAATCTCAATAAATACTGGAAGGTCATCCATGGATTGGATGGTGGCACTGACCTTGGGGTCTATTTTGGAACTCCTGATGTGAAACCCATAGCTATCCCTATAAGCTTTTGATGCTGGCTTGTAATACTGACATCAAGAAGAAATTCTTTGGAGCTTGATGTGTTCAGTTGTGGGACAGCCTTCCAAGTTTGGTGGTGGAGTCAGATTCCTTGACTGCATTCAAGAAGCCGCTGTCAGGGTTTCTACGTGATGTTCTGTTAGTTTGTTCAACTATGGGTGATTCTTGTTTCCTTCACATGTTGGTATCATGAGTATAATAGGTTTGGGATTTATCTGCTGGGTGCTCTGTCTCCTTGTGGGTGGCTCATGCAACTGCTCTCTCACTTTCTCCTTTTCCACCTGTGTCAGCGGTGGGCTCTTTCTGTGTCTTGAAGTTGTTGTGGTGTTCCAGTGGAGGCTGTGTGGGTTGTGATGCGGGTGTCTGGGTGTGTTGCGTCTCCCTGCACTTCTCTGTTGAATATACATTGCTTTTTGTGTGTTGGGCAGTGTGGGTGTTTCTGTGTCTTGATGTCATTGTGGCGTTGAAGTGCTAACTGTTTGAGTTGTGGTGTGTGTTTGTGTGGATCTGGGTGTGTTGCGTCTGTGTGCGTGTGAATCCTCTGTTATAGCTATAGTGTGCTGTTCAATTTTCTTGTAATCAACACTGTTAGTTCATATGGTAGCCAATATTGTGCAGATATGCCAGCCATGCACACATTAAACTGGTGTGCATGGCTGTGCATGACTGTGCTGGCCTCCCCCATTTCTGTTACTTCCCACAGGCTTGTGGTGCTGCTGGAGGAGGCTGCAAAAGTAAGAGATATCAGTGGCCCAATATGATATTGAGTGGCAGCTAGAATTCAAGTAGCTACCCATTTGACAGTCCACAATTGTTTTTTCTTTTTGCACTTGATTTAAATTCTGATGCAGTTTGTTAGTTTGTAAGTTCCAATTCATAGTGGCGTTCAATGCTTGCCCTGGTCTGATCATCTACCTCAACAGTTGATACAAGAGAGGATTTGAGCACAGAAAAACTTCAATAATGCATGAGCATCCTTTGATAGTGGGAATTCTCATGCTGTGCTGTCAATGGGTGTATTAGATCCCTTAAACCATCAGTATCATACTCATGCCACTCAAAAGTGCATCAGAGTTCTAGGAGCAATGGAGCATCTTATTAATAAATTTTACAAGTACAAAGCTCATACAGGCACAGTAGGAAGAAGGGTTGTTAACTTGTGGGGCCTCTTTGTGCTACTGCAGATCTAAACAAATTTCAATTGATTGGGGATCAGCTTCTCCTAATTTATTCAGAAATTTCAAACTGTGTAGATGATGGATTTGACATTTAGCCAAGTTGCTAGATTTTTTGAGGGCATTTGATATCTTCATGATGAGTCAACGCATATACAGAGGAAAATTGAAGGCAAGCCAGTTCTGCTTGGGTGGATAGTCTATTTTGGTTGGTTGTTTTGTGAAGGTAGTTGGAACATTGCAAGGGAATTAGTTGATGGTGTTTACCATGACTCAGTATTGGTATCAGTGCTGCTCCTGATCTATGCAAATAGCATCACAAATGGAGTACCATCATCTTTTGAATCATTTGCGGATTATAAACAGTATTTTTAGTTCAAGGGGGCTAAAGAGTGTTGTAGCTGGTGTGTCTTGTCTGCAGTCAGACCTGGACTGAGTTAGCACAGTTTACAGGATCCTGGAACTTAAGGTAGAACTCTCTTACCTTTGCAGCCCCCTCCAGTAGGACCACAGCAAGTGAGGAGCAGCAGAGCCGGGGGAGGCCGGCACAGCCATGTGCGCCAGCATACTATTGAGAACAGCAATGTTAACATAGGTATAGGAACTAGAATTAGTGCGCACTATTGGCTATCACATGAACCATCCGCATGAATGACAAAAAAACAAAAAATATATATAGAACAGGACACAGTACAACAAAGAAGCACATGAAGAAGCAACACATCAAGACAGACACAAACACACACCCACCACAACCCACCACCATAGCAAAATGCAGACAAATCCAAAGCCAGGATGCCAACACGCTGCAGAAGAACCCGCCCCAACCTAAACAAACTCAAACAGAACATCACCCAAAATCTCTGCAAGTAACCTCTTGAATACAACCAGGGAATCTGACTCCACCACATAACTCAGGAGGCTGTTCCACAACTGAACACATCGTGCTCCAAAGAATCTCCTCTTGTGGTCTTGTGGTGATTACAGGAGCATGAGAGAGGTTTTAGAGGGTGTTGACTGGCATTAAGAGTTTTTGTATGGCACTGTGGAGGAGAATTATAGTTTGTTTCAGACAATTGTTCATTCTCTTGTGGACAAGTTTGTTCCCACTCAAGACTCTGCTTCTCGACCAAGCTGGTTGCGGGGCTCTCCTAGGGAACTGATGACCAGTAGATCTGGGGCTTGGGCGCAGTATAAGCTTTTGAGGAGGGAGCTTGGTAGGTGGCATGAGGAGGCGTTGGCGTCCTTGCAGAGATTTAGTGAGCTTAATTTTGAGTACAGAAATTTTTCACGCCACAGCCAGTGTCTGTATGAGCAGAAATTAGCAGACAACTTCTCTGTTACTCCCAAGATGTTCCACTCCTATATTAGAGGAAGAAAGAAGGGCTGTCCTTCTGTTG
>SDVV010000713.1:0-29482 GCA_016164225.1 Gammarus roeselii
AATGTTAGCATTGAAATTTGTGTATTTCTAAGCATTTTTCTGCATTAAATAATCAATTTTATATTCTTATGCATTAAACCATTGATTTTGTGACCATTTTTATGAAGTAAATACTTGACAGCTAGTTCAAAGCAGTTTATTCAATCGCAACTTAGTCAGAAGTGTCTCTCGTCTTTCAGAGGCATCAGTATGTACGCCCTACAAATCTCTATGATGGTTACCATCGGACACTTGAAGCACGCTCACATACGCTTTGACATCATCAAAATCACGCAGCACCCTGAGGAGGGCACCATCAAGGTCCGGTGGCGGATCAAGGGCCTTAAGTCGCGTCAGGCATTCACTGGCTTCTTCAAGGTATGTTGGCATGCAAAACAAGCATCTAGAACGTGGCAAATCGAGGTCAGGCGGCAGATTTTTGACCAAGCTAACCAGGTATGCAGACTGGATAAGCTTGATGAACATTACTCGTCTCTACTCTTAATGTTCATCAAGCTTATCCAGTCTGCACACCTGGTTGGCTAATGGTTTTCATTGCGCATGTTTAAGAATACAGTGCGCAAAACTAGAAACACCTTGTTAACATGGCAAAGGGAGAGTTGTCCCAGCAAGAAACCATTAGTGTCTCCCTTGTCGTTTGAACAAACCAATGTGAACACTCCGTAACGGACGAACATTTGACGCTAGGGAAACTGCATCATTCATATTTAGCAGCCATACACTGTTAGGCTCATTGCAATTCATAGTGAAAGCAAATTTTCTGAAAGTTACGTTTCATTTCAAGCACCACACATTCTGTTAACACTCTTGCTGAATGTTACCCGCTTCCAGTGTTGTTGCAGTCGTCTCTCCTCTTGCTGATATCACTCTCATCTTGCTGTCGTCCCTCTCGTCTTGTTATGGTTTTTGTTGTAGATTACAGATACAGACCCTGGGCCAAATCCCCCAGGATGGGGGGTGGCCGACGGCACGGCGCATCACACAGACTCGCACAACATTGCCCTCCTGTGCGAAAAGGTCCGGCCGGAAACCACACAACACACACACTCTGGATCACGAATGCGGTCCGAGATTTGTGTCAGCAGCAGGGCCCAACAGCGTGACCGGTTTACCCCCGTCGCGTCATGATGACAGAGCTCCTCCCTCACCCCCCCCCCACCCACGGATATCCAGTTTCTCAACGACGGGAAAGCACATCAGGGCAGCGTCAAAAATCCACCATTCTCCCCTCATGCCTATTCATTGCACGCTCTCTCGCTACCTCCACATTCAAGTCCCTCCTTCCTAACGCCTGCATCCACCCAAACTTTGGTCTACCTCTAGACCTACAGCCATTTGCCTCCGCCTTTTTTCACCACTCCTTTTATCCATCCTCACCATGTGCCCGAACCATCTCAGAACACGCGAATCCACTCTACCCCCGTTCTGATTTGAACCACGTCGTTAGTGAACCTGTCTCTCTGCCATGCTCCTCAAAACATTTCATCTCGAAAACATTCAACCTTCTTCTCTCCTCTGCTCTCACCCCAAGTTTCAGCTCCGTGTAGCACAGTTGGGACAACGACACCCTCGTGCACCCCTCTTCTTGCTCCAATCCCCACAACGTCCTGCAGCTCATTACACTCTTCAGTGCACACAACACTTCACACCCCACCTTCACTCGCGACTTCACCTCAGTTTCCACTAGTTCAGTCTTCTCCACATGGGAGCCCAGATACTTTGAACACTGAACTTCTTCCAACAACTCTCCATTTAGGTGGTCACTAATTCTACTCGCATCGACAGTCCTCGAGCATCTCATTATTTTACTTTTACCCACGTTCACTCGAAGCCTCCTCCTCTCACACACTCTACCAAACTCTGACACTAGCCAGCATAGCTTCTCCTCTGAATCCGCAACCAGGGCCGTATCATCCGCAAATCGCAACTTGCTCAGCTGCCAACTTATTCCGTGGGCTTTATTATTTATCTGTGCCATTTTTCATGGTGATCTATTTTGTATTATTTATATAATTATGTACCTGAAGTCTACCAATATTACATTAATTTTGACGTTTTGTGACTCAATTGTAGAACAAGCAGTACCCGAGAGCCCAACGCTGTCTATTTTCAAAATTACTTTTGCAAACAAAATGATGCTCTAAATTTCGTTTCATTTAGTCTCGAGCCACGCTCCTTTTATATAGAAGTAATGCTTCAAAATACTAACTTTCGATATTTCATGTGCTCTGGGAGTTACACCCAATAAGAAGACTCCACAACCATATGCTAAACATTGTGCTGTGCGCTCTTTTTTGTTCATGAGATATTTTTGTTAACAAAATGATGCTCTAAATTTCGTTTCATTTAGTCTCGAGCCACGCTCCTCTTATACAAAAGTAATGCTTCAAAATACTAATTTTCGATATTGCGTGTGCTTGGGGAATTACACACAATAAAGACTCTCAACCATGAGCTAAACATTGTGCTGTGCGCTAATTTTTTTTATGATTTTTTTTTTCAGTGATGTTCTACTACTATTATAGGACTCATATTTTTCACTGCATTTTCTTCCATTTTTGTAGGAAAACTCATTTGCTTTTATCCTTGAATATGAAATGATACAGCATGGCTCCCATCAAGAACAACACATGTCTATTGTTTAAGCAATCTTGTTGATGACTTGAACCATTTCAGATCTTTTTGCAAGGAGTAAAAAGTGACAGGAGTGGTAGTGCAGATTTATGCTTGAAATCTGTTCGATTAATTTATGTATGGAAGTTAACAGTCTAATTTAATTTAGCTGCTTACCCGAGTTCGTTCAAAAGCAACTGTTAGGAACTCGATCAGATTTCTGCAACTAACAATTCTCAGCTGAAATCTAATGTTATGAAATTATTATTTCTCATCTTAACTCATGACCCGGAGAGTGTGTTGCGGGGTCCCCTGCCGGACCCTTTTGCGCAAAAGAGCTAAGATGTTCGAGTGTGAGTGTAAGAGAGTGTGAGGTGCGCCTTGCCGTCAGCCACCCCCCTTGCTGGGGGATTTCGGCCTTTTGTCTGCATCTGTGATCTTAACTTCCAATAGATTCTGTTGTCACAGAGGATCCTGAGCATGACCTGAGCCGACACTGACACGTTAACTTGCCAATAGTTTGTTGCACCGCTGGTTGCGAGTTCGTTGTTCGGTGCCAGTTGAATATTAGCACCAATGCGTTAGAAAGCCCTGTCACTCTTTGTTTAGTTCTGTTACTCCAATGCGTTAAAAAAAAGTTAATCTTTATTTAATTGTGTTCCTAAACATTTATTATCTTCTGCAGTCCAACAAGTGGAGTGTTAGCTCGGTGCTAGAACAAACCGACTCCACAAACTGGTATGATGGCTTCTCGACCTTTCACGTAAACTCCGCTGGACTGGTGAGATATTTCTCTAGTCATACTCAAAATGTTTGGTGAATTCAATATCCCCTGACTTCTACAATTTATAATATTGCTTCAGGAAAAGAAAGTTTACCAGTAGTCGTAGATAGTTGTAAGCCTGGGGGTGGGCTGACGAGTCCATTCTAGCATAACTACACACCAAAAATGGTTGTATATCTAGCTTAGCCTAGAAGTGGTACCCAGCATTCATTGGCTGCCGGCTGCTGAAGGCCTTAACAGAAGTTTTTGCCACCTTCCGCTGCAATAGAGCTTGTAGGAATTTAACCTCACTAGAGGGGTGGATTTGTCTCCCAGTGATCGAGACGGTTCCCAAAGGTGGACGTTATTACCATTACCCACTTTAATTAGTAAACAGCTCCAAATTGTTGGTATCTTATTGGAAAGAAGTTTTCGGCAACTGATGTTCCAAACTAAATTGTTTAAGCTGCAGTTTTTGCCCGTTATTTCTATTTATTGGGTTATCTTTATCAAAGAGGCCTTCGGGTCTAGCTCTAGTTTAGGTCAGTGTTAATGCACATCAGGGTTAGGTCAAAACTCGGCTAGTCACAAACATTCTCTACTCACGCCTATCCTTTGCACGCTCTCTTGCTACATATACACGTATGACCTGCTCCACGCCGTCAATCCACATGTTTCACTCACCTTTATTTTCATCACCCTTTCACAAATCTGCCATCATCTAATCACAATGTGCATAAACAACCTCGAACGTGAATCCACTGTCCTCAAACTTCCTCACTATTACTGCTCGTATTAGTATACCATCATTATTGATCCTATCCCTCAGCCTCACTCCGGCCATGTGCCCTACAGGGGAGCTGGCAGACCCGCGTCGGCATCTTAGGTGGACTTGACTCCTTTAAACATAATCAATCTCACTCCGACCATACCCCTCAAATATTTCATATCAAAAACATTCAACCTTCTTCTAGCACTCGAACAGCCAGCATACCACATAGCTGAGTAAGAACATGCAAGCTTTTTAGCCTTCTATCTAGCGTGTTGATGCTGCAGATTTTCCGTCACGTGGCTGACAACATGATGCCAGACGATGAAAAGCTCTCCACGAGGCAGAAGACAAGTGTCCTCGGCAGACTGGCTGTGTTGTTGGGCCTCTTGCCTAAAGCTGGTCACGGCAACGCAATGATGGGTGGACAGCCCAGCGACATCTATTGAGAGGCCAAAAAGAAACCCTGTGTCGCGGCAACATCTCCAGTGGCGATGGTCCCGCGGTGTAGTCCATAGACCAGTGATGAGCAAAATACTCTTAAGTAGATACTTTTGCCTATTCATTAGTTTAAATTGGTCTCTTTAACATTTGACAAACTATTTTGGAAAGTATCTTAATACAGTGTTGTACACGTGCCCTACGCTGCGTAAGATCGGTCCAACACCGCTCAAAGTTCGTGCACAACACTGCGTAAAAGTCGTACCCAACACTACGCCACTACGCAAAGGTCGTGCTCCACACTGCGCAATGGTCGTGCACACAGCGAAATGGTCGTGCCCAACACTGTATTAGGGTGTTACAGAGATTCATTGTGATGCTGGAACTGTAGTTATGACAACCACGTGGCTAGGTATGATATGCCATAAGCCTGAGAGTTTCTTTATTTGGCTTGCTAATGGAACAAATTTGTAAGTTGAAGCCTAGTTAACTAAGTACGTAGTACTAGGTAACTTATAACAATGCGTAAACCTCACTCAATCCCACTGAACCAATCCGAAAAAATATGTTGTAAAGCACTGCAAGTAACCCAGCACTGAAATAAAAATCATGGCTTCTACGAAAAATTGCGTCGTCAATCTAGATGACTGATCCCTTTAGTAGGTTAGTAAATGCAAATCCTCTTGGCATCTGCAAGGTTGACGTCGCGCGTCGTCACGACCCGAGCGGAGGGAAGAGCTGAACACTAACTTCTTTCAGACCACTCTTCTTTACCCCTTCACTATATCTACTATTCGCCCGTCCCTAATTTACTTAACTTTAATTTACTTCGTTTGCATCTCGTATTGATTTTACATTTACCTCATCTCTCTCTTCAACACTCTTCCAATAGTCGTTCTACACCGGCGCTGAATTTCCTCCTTCACAGTTTCTGATAACAGCCAATTTGCGCTACTTCTTCCGGGCAGTTTTGTTTTATGACTCCTTTTTAACATACTTGCTATCCTCATGCGAAGGACTCCTTACATAGAGTGTAGATCTCATGCATGGGATCTCCGTTCCTGTGTTCATCTTCTCTCAGCAGGTGTTGGGGTGCAATTGCCCCCGGCACCCAAAAAAAAAACGCGAATCCTTGGGGCAACACACGGAAGCCACTGATTTATGTACCACCTCGGGAATGCTGGGACCATATGGCTTCTCTCCCTAGCTAGTTATATGAGGCCCCAAAAAAAAACTAGCTAGTTACTGTACCGCACATGACACCCGTACTTACCTTTGATCTCCTAAGTGTCGAATGTAATGACTCCTCTCAATAGCAAATCAAATCACGCAAATCTAATCTTGAAAATGTATATTTTTGTTAACTAACTAGAGAAATGTTCGGCTCAAATCCATTGGAAAGACAAAATTTAGTTCACATTACCAAGCAATTTCTGTAATAGCTTACGTCCCTGGAATCAAAATTGTTTTCTAAGGCTCTTACCGCCCTACGGGGGAGTCTGCGTTAACTTCGAGTTGGGACTCCGGTGGAACATGAAAGCAAATAATAAAATAAAATTCTAAGGTTCTTCTCCTTATACAAACATATCTGCCAATGGCTTCTTGCTTTTTTTTTAGTCCTCACTTAGTTGGACCACTCTCGACTCGTGAGCTTAGGTGGAGATGAGTCCCTCAATCAGATCATATGCGCTCTCGACTTCAAGAAGACACGTTACAAACATGTGAACGGTCGAATTGTCTCATTTTTATATTCTTTCCAGTTTCTCCGCTTTCAACAAAACGTAAGCCTGTAACAATTTATTTCAAACCCCGATTTATGCATATTCCGGTACGGCAAATGCCACCGCTGTTGCTATGGGGTGCCTTTGTAAAATTTAGTGTTCAAAAGTGGCCAGATTTGTAACTGGGTTAGCTTTCGAACGATTTGAGTAATCTTGGTTGCGTTGTTAAAAAGTTGATGAACCAGTGACGAGAGTTTTATTTGTTACTTGACGCGGCGTCTCTACTGGGAGCTTGCGATGACTTGCGTTGAGGTCGCCGGTGGAGATAAGCCCCAAATGAAAATATATTAGTAGGACTTTGCTGATGTAACCACTCAATAATGCCTTCCATTCGATCTCTTTGCTTGCCGAAATTGCTGGGCAGTGTAACAGTATATTTGATTAATTTCCTATTAAATTTCCAAAAAGCGAGCAGACGAAATACTCTGGAATTATATCCAGGTAGCTACCGTGTTACTTCATACACAGTATACCTGTGATCTTATCGCTTCAAAGTTTCACCAAGTGGATTAATTTTACTTTATCTTGTTCGAAAATTGCATAACACAATTTCTCCCCTGTTCATTCAGTATATTCATAATTTATACGGTTAGGTATTTATTTCTGGTGTAAACTTGAAAACTTTTCTGTATTCCATTTCAAGTGCCATTTCAATCCACGAATCTTGTATATATGGCTTATGTTATGAATGTGCAGAGCGTTTTCTGCACATTGTGATTATGCAGAGTCTGACGAATAATTGATTTATTCTGCTTTGAATCTTTTTTCCGTCTGCAGGTTCTGTATCAAGAAGTCTACGTCACCTACCTTGTTGAATTTGTAAGCTTGTGGTCAGTCAAATATCAAATAAATATTCAAACTGGGGGTACATTTCTAATCCTTGCGCGTAGCTATAGTGCATAAGAATTAAAATCATGGAAGTGAGCCCCTCAATCTAATCCTAATCATTGACCGTTTCATCCAATTTTTGTACTTATTGAAATTTTGAGACTTAATTCATATACAGCGGGTTGCAGGGTAGCTGCCACCTGATAGCACTTTTCTGACCCACGGCGTTTATGGCCCATGGTGCAGTGGTGGAGAGAGCACTGATGTATTTTGTGCTGATATCAGGGAGTGGTGGGGAGGCTGTTGGACGTGCGGGTGGGTGGAGGGTGGAGAAGTGTCTGACCATCTGCTGGTGGAAGGTAGAATAAGAGTGGAGCAGAAGTGGAAGGACAACGAACGAGTGGGAGGAGGAAGAGAGGTAGTGAAAGTGAGTGGACTGAATGTGAGAAGTAGAGCCGAGGAGTTTCAGCATGCGTTGAGGGAAGAATATAATAACGTGAGAGGACAGGACCTAAGAGATGTGGAGGATTGATTGATTTGGGCCTCATTTCCACCAGAGCCTCAACGTGAGTCATAATAGGCAGACCGGAAAGGAGTAAGTGGTGAAGAAGAAAATGGCCAGTTTTTGTTGGATTGATTGATTGATTTGGGCCTCATTTCCACCAGAGCCTCAACGTGTTTTTGTTGGAAACTGGTGATGTACGGAAGAGGTGGGCAGAGTATTTTGATGAGTTGTGAGGATGACAAGGCTGACATTGTTGCTGTGGGTGGTGGTGGTGCTCGGATGCCAGTTTTGGGGGAGACTTGTGGCGGATTTTACCAAGGAAAAGGTGCAGGAGGCGGTGGACGCGATGAAAGCCGGGAAAGCCCCTGGTTTGGATGGCGTTGCGACAGAGTGCCTGAAGAAGGGTGGAGTAACGATTGTCGAATGGTTGGTGGGGTTACTGAACTTGTGTTTTGTGGCAGGCGTGGTACCGATCGAGCGGCGCAGTGTCTGCTTAGTTCTGCTATATAATGGCAAAGATGATAAAAATGAATGCTGCAACTCGAGAGGTATCAGTCTGTTATGTGTGGTTGGTAAGTTGTACGGGAGAGTGCTGATCAAATGGATTAGAGACTACGGACTGCGCAATTGGAGAGGAATAGTGTGTCTTTAGGAGTGGTAGAGGGTGTACCGATCAGATTTTTGCAGCGAGACAGGTCTGTGAGAAGTTCCTTTTCAGAGGAAAGGATGTGTTCTGGGCCTTCATGGATCTGGAGAAGGCATAAAACAGGATTGACAGGGAAGCGCTGTGGAGGGTGTTGCGTTTGTATGGAGTGGGCGGACATCTGTTGAAAGCGGTGGAGAGTTTCTATGCTGGCAGCCGAGCATGTGCCAGGGTGGGAAGAGAGATGAGCGATTGCTTCACAGCGAAAGTGGGACTGAGACAAGGCTGCGTGATGTCTCCCTGGCTGTTCAACCTCTATATGGATGAAGTGGTCAGGGAGGTGAACGCGAGAGTGCTGGGTCGTGGCTTGGAACTGTTGGAAGCGAATGGGCGGAGTTGGCAGTTGAGCCAGTTGCTATTTGCTGATGATACGGCCCTGGTTGCGGATTCAGAGAAGCTATGTAGGCCAGTGTCTGAGTTTGGTGGAGTGTGTGAGAGGAGGAGGCTTCGAGTGAACGTGGGTAAGAGTAAAGTAATGAGATGCTCGAGGACTGTCGATGCGAGCAAAATTAGTGTCCTCCTAAATGTAGAGCTTTTGGAGTAAGTTCAGTGTTTTAAGTATCTGGGCTCCCATGTGGAGAAAACTGAACTAGTGGCAACTGAAGTGAAGGCGCTAGTGAAGGAGGGATGTAAAGTATTGGGTGCACCAAAGAGCGTAATGAGCTGTAGGACGTTGGGAAAGGAAGCAAAGAGAGGGCTGTATGAGGGTGTTGTTGTCCCAACTGTGGTCTACGCAGCTGAGACTTGGGGGATGAGAGCAGAGGAGAGAAGACGGTTGAATGTTTTCGAGATGAAATGTTCAAGGAGCATGGCTGGAGTAACGCTGAGTGATCAGATCACCAACGACGTGGTTTGAATCAGAACAGGGATGGTGAAGAAGTTGGAGGACTGAGTGGATTCGCGTGTTCTGAGATGGTTCTGGCTCTTTGAGAGAATGGATGAAGGGAGATTGGTGAAAAGGGTGATGAATGCGGAGGCGAGTGGTCGCAGGCCTAGAGGCAGACCGAAGTTAGGGTGGATGGATGGTGTAAAGCAGGCGTTAGGAAGGACAGACATGAATGTGGAGGTGGCGAGAGACCGTGCAATGAACAGGCGTGAGTGGAGAGTGGTTGTGAGTAGTAGTAGTAGTAGTAGTAGTAGTAGTAGTAGTAGTAGTAGTAGTAGTAGCTTCCATGTTCCACCGGAGTCCCAACGCGAAGTTAAGGCAGACTCCCACGTAGGGCGGTAGAGTGGTTGTGAATGGTTGCTTTTGACGCTGCTCCGATGTGCTTTCCCTCCCTTGGCATCCCGCTGTTGGGATGGTCGTGGGTGGCGGGGGGCCGGCCATTATGACGCGGCGGGGGTAAACCAGTGAAAACTGTCTGGTCCTGCTCCTGACGACGGATCCTCGGACTGCACTCATGACCCAGTGTATGTTGCGGGGGTACCGGCCGGACCCTTACAACACAAAGGGCTAAGTTGTCCGAGTGTGAGGTGCGCCTTGCCGTCGGCCACCCCCCTTTCTGGGGGATGCGGCCTAGTGTCTGTATCTGATAGACACTAGCCCGACGAATACCCCCGGAAGGCCCCCCAAAGTTTCTCGAGGGGGTCCCTAAGGGTGTCCCAAAGAGCCCCGGAAAGGTCCAAGTGGATCCCCCTGAATCCTTCTGGTCTTCCGAATCCCTCGCCTCGGTTCGTCTCGACTCATCGCCCCACCAGTCGACTCGTCTCCACTTGCCTCAGCCTGCCTCGACTCGCCTCGTCTTCTCCACTTACAGTGCCGTTCAAGACTTTCGCTTTCTGAGATCAACGTAAACATTTCACCATTTAGACATCAAAACGCCTAGCTGTGCTCGGGCATTTATTAGGCGCCCAGGGAGAGTGCAAATTCTCCCACCGTAGGTTAGACTAGTCTAACTAACACACCGCATAGTCCACCTAGGGCCCTGCGGGCGTCTAATGATACATAATTCTATTATCAATACAAGATATATCACCATGAAAAAAAGGCAGAGAAAAATAATACAGTCTACGAAATATCAAATGATAAAATTAGGTGTTAATGATCTATAAAATGAATAATCATCCATCCACTCAAACGTGGCAGGGATGAACCTGTCAGTGTCAGGCCCTGCTGCAGACACTGACCTCGGACCTCACCCATAAACCAGAATATATGTAGAGTTTTTTTTCGGCCGGACCCTTCAGCACAAAAAGGCTTAGTTGAGCGAGTGTATGAGTGGAGTGTGAGGTGCGTCTTGTCGTCGGCCACCCCCCCCCCCCCTTCCTGGGGGATTCGGCCCAGTGCCTAAATCTGTATCAGGTTTACGTGGCGTCAACTTCTTATCTGCGTCTATATGTTTTTTTTTTTACTGCTAAGTGCTTCATGTTTTATTGCTCGATTTTCATGAGCATATGTCCACGTCATTCTTTGCAAGAGTATATCAAAGTTATTCTTTGCTTCCTCCACACGATTTGCCAGATCGTCGAGTTGTTTCCAATCAATATCAGATAGTGATTGGTGAATATATTTACTAAATTTATTGCTGCACTGAAGTTCAATTGCCGAGAAGCATTGTTTTTGAAAGATATTATTCTGGTATTGATGTCAGAATCTAGACGTATTTCAATCAGATAATGGTCTGAGAGCACAGTTGTATTTATTAGATGTGCTTGAGATACTCTAATGGATTCGCAAGCAATAGATCCACTGTGTTTTCGTTTTGAACAGAATATATCAGATTTGATTCCCTTAGAAAGAGCTGAAATTTACCTATCATCCAAGAAGTGGAATCACTCATAGCGGTGTTCACTTTAATGGCTGCCTCACTTCATAACCTTCCAGTCTGGCTAAGGTTTGTCTGGAGTCTTGCTTCCTCTTCTCTTTCCCGAAGTGCCGTCAGAACATGCAGGGATCACAACACAAATTTGAGTATCTTCTGATCGAAAACCGTATCAGCCATCTTCTTTTCTCTGTAGTGTGTGGACTCGGCTTTCTTCGTTCCATGCACTCATAACAGTGGATTCTTCAACGAAATCATTTCGTACGTCAGACTCATCTAAAAGTTCTTGGTCAGGTCTACATCAAAAATCTCCTTACTGGCTGCATCAGAGATCATGAGGTCGTACAAGTATAAGCAACTTTACTAGGAGAGCCTAACAGTCCGGTGTAGGCTACCAACACGACACTGCATGCGCCTCCCCTGTTCCGATAGTCCCGCAGGTCTCGTGTACTGCGAAGTCCATTGAAATTAATACGAACTGCGAAGTCCATTGAAATTAATACGATCATCATTGCATATGTGGAATAAATAATTCACTTACATCATTTGCTTACTTGGGCGTGCTTTTTACTAAAAAAATACTGTACGAATTAGGCGTTTGAAAAAAAATTGTACAAACATTGTAATTCAAATCAACTTGTAAGACAGCATGATTACGAAACAGCTATGAAATGATATGAACATCTAGCACTTCGCTCCCTAGCTCGAAACTACTACAAGAGAACACGCCTTCTCGACTGAGCGGTTAGATAGCACAATCACAAGATTACAGAGAACTAGAACACAAGTTACCATCGCAGCATCAAGGTCAGTATTGATACAAAAAATATGGTTTCAAGGCTCAGTACTTTCCTCGTATGTATCGTCAAGACTAATTACGTTAAAAAAACGTGGCTCCTCTAGTCATCAGAACGCTTGCAATCTTAGCATGCAAAGGGTCTTGACTAAGACATCGCCCCATTCAATATTATGACTCACGTTGAGGCTCTGGTAGAAAATGAGGCTCAAATCAAATCGCCATTCAAGACTTTTGCATCAGTAAAATGTTTTTGTTCTCAAAATTCTAATTCACTTGTTGCCTAATACATACTATCAGCACGCAAGTGCATAAGCTACAGCGGTTCCACGTTGTCAATAGGGGAGTGTATGATGTGGACTAACTGCACTATGTTCACTAATTTTCTGCAATATGGTCTATCCAGCCAACATAATGAGGTTCATTCAAATACATGACAATGTTTCACTTCAAAAATTAAAGAAACTGTCTACCAATGTCATAGAAAAGCAGTTCATTTGAGAAATAAGAGCAAAAGAGCTGATCAACTTTTTGAGCGATTTCAATAGGCCATGGTATGGATGCTAACGCAACAGAAACGGTCAACTAATTCATGTTTTAAAACAATTAAGTTATGTGAAGCACGAGATCCTGCAAAATACTTTCATGAACAATCGTTATAAATAGTGCACTTGATCGTTTAAACGGCATCGGCAAATTTAAACGATGTAAAGGCGTTTTGTAGTTCATCAGCATTAAATAGCTTCACATAAACTACAAGCAAGTCATTTATATGCGAACCCTAATTAGAAGACTACCCACTCAATACCAACAACAGCACTTTCAGATACTGCACTAGAATGATAAAATGTATCTTATAATTGCAGTGATTTACAATACTCTTCGCGCAAGATTGAGTAGTAGTAAAAGTTGCTTACATTTTCCACCGGAGTCCCATTGCGAAGTTAATGCAGACTCCCCGGAAGGGCGGTGCGCAGGATTGAGATGTAACAATACAGGTATTGAATCAAGCCTTACTTTTCAACATTTCAAATTATTTGGTCGCAAAAAAAAAACGATGCACCTAATTTACGAGAGCTGAAAGTCTTCCCATCCAACGATTGGCTGCTTTCGTCACTGCTGCATGTTGAATACAATACCTCTAAAAGCATGTGTTCTAAGATTCGTTTAACACACTGGATGTGCTGCAGAGTGTCTAACGAGAACTACTTCAATTTGGAAAGCTTTAGCTCAAGGCTCACGGAGCACTGGAGCCACATAGCCCAGCATATGCAAACTACTGCGCTCTCTGGGGCACCAGGGAAGTAAAATTTGATCTTTGTAGCTACTTCGAAATGCCGCGCGGACGCGTGAATAGCATACCGACTGCAGCGTATGCCTCAAGTACTGCATGTTGCAATTCAATTCCAGTGCCAATGCTCTAGGCAGGCTGAAATTAGAGTAGCTAGGCTTTCTAGCATGTTGGAGCCAGCTTCTTTCTGGCGTCAAACCAGCAAGCAATGCTGCATCAAGTTGCAAACATTTATTTATATTAATAAACTAGAATAAGGTTATTAAGTCAGGGTCTACTACGCGGCGAATGTCAAAGGTACGCACGGGTGACATTGGTGGTACGGAAACTTTTAAGGTGCTGAGGCCATCCGGTACCATCACTTCCCGAGTGGTAGTAAGAAGGTTTGACACTACCTACCCTGCTACAGAGCCCCAATGAATCGCAGTAGTTCTTAATGCACCGTGAACAATGCGCCCCAACACCTGCAGAGAGGGAAGATGCAGAAGAGACAGGAAAAGGGGATCCCATCCCATGCATGAGACTTACACTCAGTGAAGGGAATCTACCCTACGAGTACATCAAGGAAGGAAAGAATAAAAAGGAGTCGCAAAAAAGGTTGAATGACAGAAAAAGCGATACTTGGCTGTTAGTAGTTCCCTGAAATTAGAACGGTGTATGTGTGTGTGTGTGTTTGGACGTAGCCGATTATGTGTATAACGACTATTGGGAGTTGTTAAAAGGGAGTTTGAGATGAGATGAAAAATTGAACCAAACATAGGATGCAAATGAGGTGGATAAATGCTAAGTAAATTCAGGGTGGGGGAGAAAAAAGACGAGTCTGTGGAGAGAAATAAGGGTGTTCACGCACCCGCGGTTAGGCCGTGACTCCTTGCGGCTCGTGAAACTAACAAATGAATGCTAGGAGGAGTTGCGAGTTCAAGCCTCGGTAATGACACAAAGAACTTGCGGCTCAGTCTAAAATTTGCACCCTCCTGATTAAGGGGAAACTGGTGTATGTCCAGGCATGCATTCATACTTTGCCGATTAGTGCAAAAACACCAAGCCTGCACTGGTGAATCTGTTCACTTTAATCCAGACTACTCTACACTATGCTGAAAAGGTAACTATCATCAACCTCACTGGGATGTGAATCTGCAACAGCCAGACCGCGAAACTGGTGCCATACCCATAAACTAACACAGCCTAAAATGATCTCCAACCTGCTGGTAGCATGTCTAACCAAAGATTGCACGTGCCCCGACAATCGCGTTCACAGTCTATAAAATGAATGTGATCCTCGCTGCATCATGGGAGGTGTAGGCGTTCATTAGAACTTACAAGTTATCCGAGATTGATAGAATTACGCTCACGATGAATGATTGCTCTAAACCTGATCGGGATTCGAACACGCAACCATCAAAACAAAATGCGGGTGTTATACCCGAACAATATTAAAGGATCTCGAACCTGCTGATGCCATGACAAACCGATGATTGCTCATGACCCGACAACATATCCACAGTGCATGCAATTACGGTGATCCCCGATGCACTATGGGGGGCAGAGGCGTTTAATTGTAACATCCAGTGAAACGAAAGTTGGTATTAAATAAAAAAAAACTGTGCACTGCTCACGATGGTAACACAGGTTATACCTCAGTGTTACTGGCAATTCGAAGTAAGCGGGATGCAGCGGGGGTCACCATTATTTCATGCTGAGTGGACACGCTTGTCGTGTCATGCGGAATCCTCGGTTAGTCATGATACCAATCAGGTTGTAGATGGGGATGTAACGCACTTCGCGTTCTGACGCTTGCGGGTTCGAATCCCAATGTGGTTGATAGTTTCTCATCGTGAGCGATACATTTGTTTGTTTTCTAAAATTTGTAATTGTTCAACTCTTGTACGAGGGAAGTGAGGCATGAGAATTTCTGAAAAAAAGGTTGAATGCGTCAAACGAGTTATCAAGTGTTTGAGAAAGTAGATTCCACGAAATGAGAATTGGGCGTGATGAGTATTCTTCTTGGGTGGATATGTGATTAAAAAGATGGTTTGATCTCATGAATAGAATGAAGAGACAGGAAGATCGATGTTAATATTATAAATGCAAAGGGGAATGAAGGAACAGTTAGAGGTGGAAAGATACACAGACACAGAAACTAGGCCACATCCCCGAGAAAGGGGGGTGGCCGACGGCAAAGCGCACCTCACACACTCATACACTCCCACAACTTGGCCCTTTTGTGCTAAAGGGTCCGGCCGATAACCCCGCAACACACACTCCGGGTTACGAGTGCGGTCCGAGGATCCGTGGTCAGCAGCAGGGCCCGACAGTTTTCACTGGTTTACCCCCGCCGCCTCATAATGACCGGGCCCCCCCACCCCGAAAGAAGTATAGATGAATAGACGGATGTATAGTATAAAAAGTGCATTAAAATAAATAAAAAGAGGAATCTGTCACTAGCAAAGAGTGTATGAAAGACATTACTATAGAAACGATAGTTCACAACTGAGTTTGACGCGGTCCTGGAAAACCTTATTCCACTGTCCGGCCCATTGCAAGATGCACTGGGTATAGAAGGTCGGTACTGATAATGATGATGAGGTTAACCAGATGACACGTTGGACCCTGTAGCTGAGATCTATCATTATGCACTAGAAAGCTGACATACATGATCTATTACGCTAACAAGGTAAGATATAGACTTGTGTGAACATTTGGGTTCGAGTATAACGATCGTTCTGCAATCGGCACTCCCCAGCAGAGGGAGTTGTCTGTATGCTTGGATGATATCAAATTAACAGCTTGCCGTGTTAGGCTGTGCAGATAACGGTTGTTGCCAACAGTGTCTCTTGTTCAGATACTACAGGACAACTGCGCAAACAACTGGTTCACAGCATCGACCATTAGCATGTATCTGGAGAATACAGACATTACCTTATGATCGAGAAGATTCCAACAAATGACTATCACGCACTGAACTAGATTTTGTCGACTCAACAATACAGGAACGAAACTTAAATTATCCTGTGCCAAGCTCCTTTGCGTTCTCTGCTCAATTACAAAATATATGCAACATGTGACCAGAAGACAAGTTAATTGTAGGAATCTCTTGCAATGGAGAGGGTAGTAATTTAGACTGTAGCCGGTAGCATCGCTCTCTCGTGGCGAAGAATGGGTACAGAACAAAAATATGGTCAGTAAAAAAAAATCGATTTTTTCATCTATCTTTCCGGTTAAAGCGCTCCTCTACACATATCACTAACTGTTCAAGGAAATAGGAATTGAAGCGTGTATGCTGCTCGTTCGGTATAAATTGCAAGAACAGTAAGCAGGTTAAGAGGATCGAGTGCACACTGCTCTATACTAATATAATACAAATCGCCAGAACAATAAGCAGCTTCAGACGAAGCATTCATGGTCTGCATACTGCCCAATAGTATTATAATACAAATTACCAAAACAGTAAGCAGGATCTACTTAGCAAGGTGTAAAAATAACATCAGAATGCCTTGTTAAAAACTACTGTACATAATATACAAAAAAATACACAACAGGCAGGCGAATATTTTAAAGATTTCTTCTATGAACATTTCAACAAGGACTCGCTCCCACCTGCTAACAGTTAACAAGGGAGCTAGCAGCATACAACACAACATAGAGACTTAGGGTCAACATCAACCGGGAACGACGCCTAGCCAGCATGGGTTCTTGAACAAACGGTCGATCGAGCAGCGAGAGCTATCATAAATATTATTACGTGACACATGGAGACCTCAACTAAGAGAAAAATATTTCTCAAGCATAACCACGGAAATCGACTGAACTGAAGAGAATAAAATGATGGATCAGTCTATAAGTGTAAGGATGCCAATCAGCTCTACACATACTATGCTTTGGAGACATACGTAACTTGACCAAAGTATTTTTTGGCTGAAGAAAAGTTGTAATGACAACAAACGAGAGCATGTAGAAAATATTATTATCCTACTGAGTTTCGAGAAGAGGAAAACAAACGTTTCACTCAAATTTCCTCAGGCAAGTGTTCGCAATGATCAACACTCAAATTTTCTCAGGCAAGTGTTCGCAATGATCAACACTCAAATTTCCTCAGGCAAGTGTTCGCAATGATCAACACTCAAATTTTCTCAGGCAAGTGTTCGCAATGATCACACTCAAATTTCCTCAGGCAAGTGTTTGCAATGATCAACTCGAATTTAGCCACTACAGGTTAATACCTTCGTTGAGTTGCTCAATCGATACAGTCGTCATGAACAAATGCACTTCAAACAGATTTTTTTTCTTGTCTTCTTGCAAACATTAAGCAACATATCAATGTAGTAAAAAATGTGAATAATCACGAAATCAACCACGTCAGTCTACAGAACACATCACGCCAATATCGCTTACTATATAGTAATTTATTAGATTAGAACTATAAAATAATTTACTGATCACAGCTGTAACAAATTCTACAGGAAGGTACTGCAATCCTGAAGAATATCAATACGGAGAAGAACACGTTCAAAACCGCATGAATTTAAGCTTTTGATTTCAAATGACTATGTATTGGAAGAGTCATAATAAATGCGAACCAAAAACTTCTCATTCATACCCTTAAAGCGAGTAACTCTAGTTCCACTTGCTTGATGCAAACGCAGGCAACTATCCAAACAACATGAGAGTTTTAGCAAGTTCAGTTCAAACAGGATTAACGAGAATGATCCCCACTGTTAGAATTGAATAGTAACATCTAACGGTCCTCTGAACTGAGTTCGTTGATAGAAGAGCAATTGATTAATATTATAAGTATGTAGCAAGGGGGAAATTGTGCTGGCAAGGACAACATGGAAACATTTTATGACTTGAAACTCTCGATCAATGAAATTGCCAAGCTTCTGATGGACAAATGTAGACAAATGATCTGCAGCCATTTGTAAAAGTTGCAGAACTAATATTAAATGGTCCCTAAAACACAGAAGGAATCAGAATAACAACCACTGACTAGCTCATTTTCTACCAGCATTATCCAACTTTCGAAATTAGTCCTTGCTCATGAATAAATGTATATCATAGCCCGAAATTTAATTTTAAAAATATGATGTGCTAAGGAAGTCTCATCTCAGTCCAGGAATTTGACAGACCAATATTTTAATCAACATGAACTTTATTAATTTTTCTGATATTTCGATACAGTTTCCTGGAGAGTTTGTACACTACACTTGTACTAACAATAATGTCAGCAGAAACAATAATGTCAAAGTAATTGTAACACAAAATTATCTTGGTCTAAATTTTTACAGAATTAGACGAGTATTCAAGCTCATGGGAGCTACTGTAAACTGCCATGGCTAGTTAACGTAAGCCAGAACTGATCACCCATTTTGTTTGTTTAGGAACAACCTACAAGAATCGGAATTTCAACAAACTCTAACCCAAGTGTTGTTCGTTCAGGCGGGATTGCCCATATGGCGATCCGTAAAATGGCGCTTGTTAATATCAATCGTGATGCTGATATTCCAACAGCGATGTTTTACATAGTATTCCTAACACGACCTTTCCGGTAATAATCTGAGCATTAGGTGCGAGACCAAACAACACGTCTTCTAGCTTTAGGCAGTAACGAAAGGTTGGGGGGCGACCCTTTTTCTAGACGATGTCCATCACGAAGTAAGATTTGTACTGTAGTTTATTCGACAGTCCCCAAGCTTAAAAAGTTCATTTGATTCTCACAGTTCAAGACCTTAAATCCAAACTTCAACGGTGTACTGGAGAAATATTTACAAAAACAATTGGCCCGTGATCATAGAGATAGCAGAGGAGAAACAGAAGATGCCACTCAAAATACGCCATTTCAAGAAGAAACCGGATGAAACTAAAGCACATTTTCTAACAAACACCGACAGAAATGATGCCGTTATTACCAAACAATAACATGGATCAATAAACTAATACCACAGGCCATTTTCATGTACAGTTGACTTACAAATCTAACTCACTCGCAATTAATAACGGAGAGCTTGGTCCTCCCTCCCCATTAGCATTTGTGGAAGAGGGGGAGGGAGGTGAATTCATGGTGCAGTGTTCTTCCTACTACAGATTAGAACAGCGCTGATACTGTCCGAAGCAAGTGCACGAGCCGCACAACAATTCCTGTGGAGTGATCTTCTGGACTTTATTCTCTCTTTGCATTTATAGTCGTCAAACTAATGGAACTATACGACAAAAGCCTCCAGGCATTGTTCAAACATATTGCACAGCTGGATGATACCACTACAGTTTGACTAAAACGAAAAAGAATAAATTAAACAAAAGCTACGTGAAAGGCATTGCAGGGGTGAAACGATACCAGTTATTTTCAGAATAGGTGGTGTTATTCATGTTCTATTCACAACGGCTCAACATGAGCTCATGAAAGAAATGGTACATAAATAGTTAAGAATGTGACGACCACAAATGGGTGAGTTTATATAAATATATATCTACACTATACAATATAAAACAAGTCATAGCACAATTTAGACATAACATTCGTAAATACCTGACCTAATAGAACTATACATTATAGCAGACACAAAGACGTGTGAAATTGAATAATCAAAAAATTGAATTCAATTCTCATTAGCCAACAAATTTTCAGGTCTGTAAACTTAGGTTATGAAAATTCTAAAAAGAATCCAGATTAGTAAGCGAAGGTACGTGACAGTAAGCAGCCCATGGTTGCAAGTTCATCATTTCTTTGCGAGATGGTGCCGTGAATGAGGTCCTTACATGCTTCAACAGAAGGGGATATTTTTAAACCGTAGACTGTAGGTGCAATTTCATTTCAAAATTTCGGCTGCATTTAGTGGCACATTCCATGAAGCTTACTGAACAAATTTTGGGTCGATTTTAGCAATAAACTTTATAGATAGCTAAAATTGAAGCAATAAAGCAAAAGTTTAATTCCAGTCAATAACAACAACAACAACAAAAAAGGTTGGTTTGCCTGTAACAAATGT
Source organism: Gammarus roeselii (assembly GCA_016164225.1). Lineage (NCBI taxonomy): Eukaryota > Metazoa > Arthropoda > Malacostraca > Amphipoda > Gammaridae > Gammarus > Gammarus roeselii. The sequence goes on from SDVV010000713.1 coordinate 20,236, forward strand.
CACTGGAGTTTGTAAAGAATAGCTTTCATTCTATATTTTGCTTCGAGCAGATTTTTATTTCGGGTTCGAGGATGGGTCTCAAATCCCGAAGTCATTGACATATACTCATTGTAGGATCACAAGGGAAATTGAAGTGGTTGAGCATTTATAAATAATACCTGGAGGTGTATCACGCTTCAAACGCTGTGGAGAGTGTTGCGTTTGCATGGAGTGGGCAGACATTTGTTGGAAGCGGTGAAGAGTTTCTATGTTGGCAGCTGAGCATGCGTCACAGTGGGAAGCGAGGTGAGTGATTGGTTCTCAGTGAATGTGGACTGAGACAAGGCTGCGTGATGTCTCCCAGACTGTTCAATATCTATATGGATGGAGTTTTCAGGGAAGTGAAGGCGAGTGTGCTGTGTCGTGGCTTGGAGCTGTTGGAAGTGAATGGGCGGAGCTGGCAGCTGAGCCAGTTGCTTTTTGCGGATGCTACGGCCCTGGTTGCGGATTCAGAGGAGAAGCTATGAAGGCTAGTGTCGGAGTTTGGTAGGGTGTGTGAGAAGAGGAAGCTTCGAGTGAACGTGAGTAAAAGTAAAGTAATGAGATGCTCGAAGACTGTCGATGCGAGCAGAATTAATGTTCTCCTAAATGGAGAGTTGTTGAAAGAAGTTCAGTGTTTCAAGTATCTGAACTTCCATGAGTCGAACACTGAATTAGTGGAAACTGAGGTAAAATCGCGAATGAAGGAGGGTGCACCTTCACTGGCACCGAAGAACGTAATGAGCTGTAGGACGTTCGGATGGAAACAAAGAGAGGGCGTATGAGGGTGTTGTTGTGCCAACTGTGCTGTACGGAGCTGAGACTTGGGGAGTGAGATGAAATGTTTGAGGAGCATGGCTGGATTGTCACCGAGAGACAGGTTCACTAACGACGTGGTTTGCATCAGACCCGGGATGGTGAAGAAGTTAGAGGACAGAGTTGATTCGCGTGTTCAGAGATTGTTCGGGCGCATGGTGAGGATTGATGAAGGGAGATTGGTGAAAAAGGTGTTGAAGTCAGAGGCTAGTGGACGTAGGCCTAGAGGGAGACCGAAGTTTGGGTGGATGGATGGTGTGAAGCAGGCGTTAGGAAGGAGCGACGTGAGTGTGGAGGTAGCGTACACTGGATGGGCGTGAGTGGAGAATGATAGTAAATGAATGAGTTTTGACGCTGCTCTAATGAGCCTTCCCGCCCTAGGCATATCGTTGAGAGACGGGATGGTCGTGGACGAGGCCGAAACCAGTCACGCTGTCGGGTCCTGCTGCCGACACCGACCTCGAACCGCACTCATGACCCGGAGGGTGTGTTGTGGGGTCCCTGGCAGGACCCTTTTGCGCATAAGACCTAAGGTGTGTGAGTGTATGAGAGTGTGAGGTGCGCCTTGCCGTCGGCCACCCCCTTGCTGGGGAATTTCGGCTTAGTGTCTGTATCTGTATCACGCTTTGCCAGCACTTACTACCTACCTAGCTTTGTTGGGCTTGATGCCGCCAATCGTTCTTCACTTGCAGGAAGAATCGCCTACCAATTGTACTTATACTCTTATAATTACATTCATTACTCCTAGTAGCAACCCCGATCATGGGAGTAGCTACATTGAATGTTCTCCTAATATTAGTACAGTTTAAAATATAACACGGGATGACATGAGTTTCATGTAATTGCCACAAGGTCTTATGAAAATCATTCAGGAATTTTACCCCATGTATTACCAATGCATGGGATTTGTTTTCCTTTCAGTTTCAACGCGGGAAACTTTTCATCTCAAATTATCATGATATTGGACAAATAACGTTTTTTAGCTAAAAACCTCTCTAGAGCAAGAGTTTAACTACGTGTACGATTGAATTTTAAGGATATCGATTCTAGGAAAATTAGCTATTCAACTGATCTATTAAACAAAGCAAATTTGTGTGCTCAATAGCTTTATAGTACAGACAAGTTAATGGCGATGGAGTTAAGAGCCTTACTAGTGATCGGCTAGGTACGTACTCCAGAGCAATAGAATCTGTAGTCGACTCGAGCTCTATAACAAAAAAAATAGGTGTAGATTAGTATGCTAGTTAAGAGACATCACAAGCATACTGCGATCAGTCTACTAGCTACCTACTAGGAAGCCTCTTCCTAATATCAGAACACATGGGGCAGCAGGACACGAGACACTAAGGCCTAATAAAGTCAGAGCCTACAGAACGGACATTTGGATAATAGTGGAATATAATTTATGCGAGTACACCAGTACTTTCCACAATGGTGTTTACAAAAACAAATCTTCGTGAGAAAAAAAAATTGCTCATGGTTTTTAGGCACAAATAAACGTTTCATTTAAATAGTACGGATTTTTTTCCTGCGCTTTCTTTACTAGTGTATCACTAATTGCCCTCCTTTCAACCGCTTTGCTCCAATAGTCCAAGATTCAAACAAAATCAACACATTTAAAAATTGAAGACAAAATGGGAATGATTCGCGGCATCAACTTTCATCAATAAATTAGCACAAACAATTAACTCCTCTACCACCTTTGAGCCTCTCAGTTCCGAGAAGCGGCTGACCTCTCGTGTGCCGTTAGTGATGGTGCAAAAACTGGCAGCACGACTCCAGAGTTAGGGTAAACATGGGCTTTCTTTCAGGCTTGTTCAAGCATGTGACCGATAAGTCGTTTGTCAGCAGTAGCCGACGGAGGGTGAATGCACCATGCATCCATCACGTCAAGAGCAGCAACATCATTCTTATTCAATGTCGTACAAGGAACAGAACCGAGGGGTTATGGTTGCACCTGTCATAAGAGATAAGTTTCGTGGAAATGCAACAGTCATTCACCGTGCAAAGAACAGATCGGATCCGACTACGCATCACATAATACGTCAGACCTTGTCAAAGCTCAACCTAATTTTCTTTGCTTTTCTTATCATGAATTCAGCTCAAGAGTCTGCCCCCACATGAATCACGTAACCGTACGCATCCTGCATAATACCTTTCGCGTAACAACAGATGATCAGCAAGCTATCTTGAAAAGAAACTAAGAAAGTAATTGCATATACCTGATGTCAGCATGTCTGGTCTAGTACAGCACCAGCACATCGACCGCGAGGTGTGGTACAGTCTTATCGCATGGAAGGACACATGTAACCGTGTGCTATGGCAGCACGTCCAACCGCGTGAAATACCAAAACGATTACTTTGTTTATTTGCCAATACAACGTATTAAAATAAAAAGCATGTCTGGTCTAGTTAGTGGCTTGTCTACACGTCCAATTGGGCGTATGCCATTACCTGTGATTGAAATGCACTTTAGCAAATCCGATCGGATTACAAGGTGCGAAAACGGGTTCGATACTTCGAACTGATATCTCAGATCAGGCATTACACTAAAGTAACAACGGCAGATCACTCCACATTCTGTCACGTTAGAATGTGGAGTGATTTGCCATTCGTACAGTGAGCGTACAACGCGGTAGGTTGTCATCTATCTTTTAGTGCACACAGCACAGAGGTGAATATGATGTAATCTAACCCGAATTTGTCAAGAAATTGGATCACTTTGGGTATTGATTGGATTAGAGATAGAGTTATGAGCGCTACACAGTCGAGTCAAAGTCCTTTAGCAGCAAAAAAAATAGTAAAAAAAATGGCAAGAGGGAATCGCATGAATCCAAACTTTTATAACCTCACATTAACAATATACGGAACAATCAATTGCAACCGTCATTATATATCTGTGCAATATACCAGTTGAGCTGTTGGGCCCTGCTGCTGACACTGATCTCTGACCGTACTGTGTGTTGCGGGACCTCCTGTCCGGACCTTCTGGCGCAGAAGGGATGAGTTTGTATGAAAGTGAGTGTATGAGAGTGTGGGGTACGCCATGCCAACGACCTGGGGGATCGGCCTAGTGTCTGTATCTGTAACTTCAATCAAGCCCTAACCGCTCCAACGAACCTATCCATGATTAGCGGACAGCCAAGGACTGCGTGAACAAATAGGAAATCAAATCCATTGAACTGAACTAGAATTTGAAGGCAGGCATTAACGCGAATAACTTTAACACGTGCTCAGCTGAGCCAAGATGGTGGTAGATAAATCATCAACTTCCAATATAATGGAGGTAAATCCAACGAAAAAATGGTGGCGAGAACTGGGCTTCACAAGAGACATCTCACTCTAGAGTAAACCTGAACTTAAGCGTAAGGTAGGTGCTCAGAGTTGAAAATTGCAGAAAACGATTACAATAAATTAGATTGAGTGACGAGGCTTTCTAGTTCGGTGTCGTTGACGTCCTCCTCGTAGTGGACGTCAAACCAGCAATAGTTCTGCATCATGTCATCAAAAATTCATTGTCTGCCTTCGTTCCATGGTATGCTCAAGTCACTGCAATTGTAGAATATGTCAAGTAAGTGGTTTTTATTCTATATACGTTTTGAACGGTGATCCTACAGGGTGGAGGATTCCATCGGCAGGTAAGATGAAATGTGATCAATTCATAACAATTCGTTTTTGGCTTAGAGATTGTTTTTTCGAAGGTATCCGAGACGTGGTTCCGCACTGAGTTGCATCTGAGAGCACTCAGTTGTCAATAACCTACTCCTAGGTAAGTGAGTGCGTCGGCATTCTGTCCAGGTTGGGCTTTCTGTTAATACATGAACAATGGTAAGGTGAGAAACTTAATAACATTCAGGTAAATGCAGACACATATTTCTCTGGCTGGGATCAAGAGATACAGTTTGGAAAAGGCCGATCAAAAACGTACGTACTAATGCACTATCAAGTTTTGAAGCACAATAATGAAGGGCTGAGAAGCAAAGTTGACTTATAACATCTGCTATTCGATGGTATTTCTACGAGAAGCCGAATGCCGTTATGAAACTCTGCTTCTTAGTCGTTCAATTGCCTAATCTGCATACAGATAGGTGGTAGTTCGTCATGCAAAATCCACTCTTATCCCGACTAACAATGGTCATTTGCATACCCATCATTTCTAAATGACCGCTTGCAATGGTCACTCACTAGCAATTGAATCGACTCAACTAGAATATAAGGCATCAACTAACTGGAACAGCGCTCTGTACAATCCACGTTTTTATGTGTTATAAAATCTAGAAATTTCATGTAAAATGTCTCCTCGCAAGAAATGGGTGACCTACAATTGTTCAGTTCACACGTCTAAACTACGGACAATTAATTAATGTGGATCTAAAAGTGTATAAAAGAAGGAAGAACGTGGTCTTTTCTTTTTACTAACATTAGCTAGATGGCTACCTATGTTCAGTAATTAGCGTACGTACGTTGCTACTAAACAGTATTTTAGTTAAATAATCTAAGGTCTTATTGCAGAATGCTATTTTAAATAGGTTCTATAAAGTAAGGAGGATTTGTTCATATCCTTATCCTGCTCCATAAGGAAGGTGAGATCTCTGATGTTAACCCGTTTAGTGCGTTGCCGGAGGGGAAGCTGCAAGAACAAAGGATATAAAATTAGACAACTGCAGTCAAGAATTAGCAGAACACGTCACATGACCGAGAATCTTACTAACACCGCGGTACTGAAATACTGCGCAGAAAATATCACAGGACGAAGGATTTTTACCAACACCGCAATATAGAATTACTGCGCAAAAAACATCACAGGACGAAGGATTTTACCAACATTGCCATATAGAATTACTGCGCAAAAACCATCACAGGGCGAAGGATTTTACCAACATTGCCATATAGAATTACTGCGCAAAAACCATCACAGGGCGAAGGATTTTACCAACACCGCAATATAGAATTACTGCGCAAAAACCATCACAGGACGAAAGATTTTACCAACACCGCAATATAGAATTACTGCGCAAAAACCATCACAGGACGAAAGATTTTACCAACACCGCAATATAGAATTACTGCGCAAAAACCATCACAGGACGAAAGATTTTACCAACACCGCAATATAGAATTACTGCGCAAAAACCATCACAGGACGAAAGATTTTACCAACACCGCAATATAGAATTACTGCGCAAAAACCATCACAGGACGAAAGATTTTACCAACACCGCAATATAGAATTACTGCGCAAAAACCATCACAGGACGAAAGATTTTACCAACACCGCAATATAGAATTACTGCGCAAAAACCATCACAGGACGAAAGATTTTACCAACACCGCAATATAGAATTACTGCGCAAAAACCATCACAGGACGAAAGATTTTACCAACACCGCAATATAGAATTACTGCGCAAAAACCATCACAGGACGAAAGATTTTACCAACACCGCAATATAGAATTACTGCGCAAAAACCATCACAGGGCGAAAGATTCTACCAACACCGCAGTATAGAACTATTGCGCAGAAAACATCACAGGATAAAGGATTTTACCAACACCGCAATATAGAATTGCTGCGCAGGACATCACAGGCTGAAGGATTTTACCAACGCCGCAGTATAGAATTACTGAGAAGGAGACATAACAGAATGAAGGATTTTACTACACTTAAAAGGTCACTTACCCAACTGCTGTACTCTATAACTGAAAGCCTAAAAAGTTATACCTATCTCTAAGCCAAAACCCCTGGACTCCTCTCAATTACCTGCTTTTGAGAGAACGTTCCACCATATGTTCCACCCTGCAAACAAAAAGGGACAGTGAAAACTTCCTGAACATATTGATAACTACCTACAACTGTGCACCAGTGAATTAAATATTGAAAGCTGAAAAAAGACATTTCTTGTACAAACGAATTATGATCAACTATCCATTTTATTTTAAAATTGCGATACTGACTAAAAACGTGGGTTTGGATTTATTGAAAGCCTATGTAGTAATAATTCGGAGAACATTCACCCGTGAGTCAGTAGGGTGACTATGGCGCGTTGCCGCACCACTTTGCCTAGCTGAAGGTACCCGCAGAGCTCCCAACTTAGTTGTCACCCAACGTCAAGCAATGAATGGTCATGCTGCACCCAACGAGAAACTTATAAAAATGCAGCAGCCTACATCTTGGCGAAGCACCTACCTCATCAGGAGTGTTGAGATCCAGCTTGGCTTTTTTCCTGGGTCCCTGCAATGCTTTCAATGCAGCCATGTTGGCATCTCGCTGTCTCATTTCTTCCAATTCGACGCGTTGCATCTGGAAGAAGTATGTCCAATGGAGTTAAACAATGCAAACAATGAAGATTGGATAACGCCAGGAACAAATCCAAATTCTTCAGTGCCAAACTACCAAAAAATAAATATAGCTGGCACAGACACGTTTTATTGTTACTCACAACACTAGCTATGGCTAACGCCTCGAAACAAAATACCTTCTAAACAAAACACAAAGGAATATTACCCCAATTGCTTATTTCAAACAGACGATATGAAAAATTGGGTGAAAAATAAAACGATCTTCAATAGACCCGCTGGCAGATAACACTTCGAATTAAAACGTGTTTTGATGTAAAAAAATAAACGAGGCACCTGACTTTCAATCGAGTATAGTACGGAGCCAACACGTATTACGCTAGCTGGAGGCAGCAAACTAGTTTACTGGTTAATATTTCAGAATTGTATACGTCAAGACATCCCTCAAACGTTGATAATGAATTCGTGGGAAAACTGTTAGCCAAGTTCCTTCAGTGTGCCTTCGCCATCAGCTTCGTTTCGATTTACCATGCGTATCAAAAACTACGCACGGCGTGAGCGGCTTCACTGAATGCCACTTCACGCCAATCGGAGACCTCAACACGCACCTCCTTAGCCTTGGCCTTGAGTTTAGCCTGTTCAGGATCCTCATTCTTGTTTCTTGACTTGGCGGCACGCAGCAACATCTCTCGTTCGACCTCATCCTTCCTTTTCTTCTCGAGCCTGTCGAGGTCCTCGAGGAAGCGCAGCTGCCCCTTCACGTCCTGCACCGGCTCATAGCGGGGCTCATTCTGCGGCATAGCGACATATTTGATTCGAGTGAAAGAGATTCTTGGCAAGATCGAGTCAATGTCCCGTCGCGCCAGACGTCTTATCAACAACTAGTGATGCAATCAATTTTTACCAGTGAGTGAATTTCATTCGGCTCCGGGGATGCGGCATAAAATCTAGTGTTTCAAAATATAAGAGTGATCAGGAGTTACAAGTGCTGCTGAGTTGAGGTTCTCAGAGCGCCAATAGTCAAACCGGAAACATTGAAAATCCGTGATGTTTGAAAGCTTACATTCGGCACTGCGTAAAATTTGAGGAATGCTAGGCGGTAGGTAATGAAACAATGTAGTAACTTGACACAATACTAGGGAACATTACAAATGGACAATATGTTGAACGCACAAAAAGCAATACAACTCACCATATCGCCAGCAGGGTAGTAACGAACATATTTTGGAACTGGCACTATGACACGTTTTATCGTTGAATACAGCTCTAGCTATAGCTAACACCTCGACACACAATACTCTTTCAACAAACCACATAAGAATAGCTCCCTGCTACATACCCGTCGTAAATTATAACACTGCTTTACTCTGAGCTGCCGATTGTCAAGTCCTTTGAGTGTTGGTGCAATAATTGTAGTGGATCATTAGTAACAAAGCTGGAAATATCTAGCAACTACAAATATTTTAACCATGGAATTATTCAGTCACTAATGAAATCGTTGATGGCCCTTTTCATAGTAGCTGATAACATCCAAGCCATAGCAATACAGTCGAAACGTTCAAGCCGCAGCTCGATAGTTCTACATAAATCGCCAATAAATATCTACACCGTTCCCTTTCTTGATTTTGATTTGATTCAAGCCACATTTCCCCCGGAGCCTCAACGCAAGTCATAATAGGCTCCCCCGTAGGGCTCGACGATCATGGATTACAGTATGTTCGCAAGCCTCGGTAGGCGAGAAAACAACGTTGTCAAAGTCAGAAATACTTGACAAGCTCAGTCGTGTCTGACGCACGCTGGTGCGCACAAGAAAAACGTTTAGACGAAACGGATCTCCGCTTTTAATCATTTAGAACTTCAGGAGTCATGTGTATACACGCCAGTGCGTACAGGGAGCATCCTCGAGACTGGAACAATGTAAGCTCCGACAGTAACACAACACAATGTTTACACCTACGCGGTCTAGTTCAGTTATAGTACAGATACAGACACTAGGCCGCATCCCCCAGAAAGGGGGGTGGCCGACGGCAAGGCGCACCTCACACCCTCACACGCTCACACTCACACAACTTAGCCCTTTTGTGCTAAAGGGTCCGGCCGGTAGCCCCTCAACTTA
>SDVV010000714.1:0-29450 GCA_016164225.1 Gammarus roeselii
CCCCCCTCCCTATTTTATTCTATAGCCCAGGTGAGCCTGGTCCCAGTGGTCATAACACATGTTGGTGTGCGCGGAGTTAGTGTTAATTTGGCAGGCTCCATTCTTACAGTAGGGTCAAGTTTGTGGCACAGGATTCACATGGTTCATGCTGGGTCTCTGTGAAATAGTGTCCGTGACTCAGTTGATAGGTCTGAAGGCGGAGTCGTGTGAGGGCAACCTGGGAAAGTTGGTCTAGATTTTCCTGCACAGAGCAGCCTAGCAATGGCTTGATTGACGAGTAGGGTGAGCTATATGCAGTCCACTACTGCTGCTGCCAGGCAGCGTTGTAGTGCAGGTCTAAGGGCCGGGGACAAATCATCAGAGTGGATTAGAAACTTTGTAGGGAGAGGCAGCTTGTTTGTTTCCCTCTATGACCATGTGGCCAGGCACCCACTGAAGTGCAATGGAATCAAGTGAGAAAGCTGCCTTTTGCAAGCAAATGCCGTCAACCAGATTGTTTGAGGATGCCAGGTATGATTTTAGAGCTTGCACTGTTATGAGAGTATGTGAAGATAATGTATCTACCAGGTTTCCCAGGAACAAACAGCAGGGCGTGGTAAACTGCACTGAGCTCAGCATTGAAGATAAGGAAATGTGTTGGTAGACAAGAAAGCAGTTTGAAGGCAGCACTCCACACAGCGCAGCCAACTTCTCCTTGGCGGACAGTACCAGCAATAAATAGATGTCCAATTTGCTTTTTGGTGGTTCATTATTTTCTGGAACAGAGTCTTATACTGAGAGGCATCTAAGTCAACTTTATGATTTGTACAGAGAGTGGCATGTGCTGGGGTGTCTCAGAAAGCATGTTAATGCTCCCATAGCTAATTCCTGCTTGCTGAAATTTGCAGAGGGCACGGCCTGTCACTGGCAGAGGAAGTTTGGAAGCAGCAAAGAGGATATGTGGATGGTAAGTGCAAAGGAGATTAGCAGATTGATGCAATGTTACTGTGAGGACACGGAACATATTTAGCCAGTAGCATATATTGGCAGATGGTTCGAGGAGGAACATTTGCCTCAACCTCAAGGTGAGAAGTAGGAGTATATCAAAGGGCACCCAAAACAGTGCACAGAGCAGCAAATTAGTGCAGTCCAGGGCAGGAAGGTGGCATGCAGCTGCTGTGGCAAACAGGAAAAAGCTATAGTCAAGTTTAGGGCGGATGAGAGTAGTATTCAGGCGTCATAGTGTTGAGAAGTCTGCCCCAAGTCCACGTGCAGAGATGACTGATAGAAGTTGCAGGTCAGATTGACATATCTATTTGACTCTGCCAATGTGCGGAGCCCAGGTTAGTTTCCGGTCAAATATGAGGCCAAGAAACTTGAAATTGGACACGTATTCAATAGGAGATTTGTGGATGCAGAGATTGGTACAATGAAACTTGCATTGCTGGGTGAATATCATGGTCTTTGTCTTGCTGGACAAGAGCTGAAGCCCCCATGTGTGAGACCACCGTTCCACGGCACAAAGTGCCTCCTGAACAATAGACTAGCTGTGGCAGGTCGTCGGCATTCAAGGAATAAGAAAGAATGCCAGGGCACCTGCAAAATAGGTCGTGAATCATAATGCTGAACAGCACTGGACTGACTACAGATCCCTGAGGCACACACCCAGATATTGGATGACTTTCGGACAGCTGATCCTCAACATGCAAGAAGATCTTACGTTGGGATAAAAACTGCTGGATAAAACGGGGCAAGTTGCCAGCAAGACTATGCAAGTGCAACTTCTGTAACATGCCATGGTGCCAGACAGTATCAAATGCTAGGCATATAGCAGAGGAAACTGCCACACAGCAGTGGCCGCAATGAAAACTTGTGCAGGCAGCGGTTTCCAGTCGCATCAAGGGATCCAAAGTTGTGTGACCAGAACAAAAAACACTCTGGCATGGTTCAAGGCAGTCTTCCAGCTTCAGGAATCTCTGAGGGCACCATATGACCATCTTTTTCATGGTCTTGCACAGGCAGTTAGTAAGGGCAATAGGGCAATAGGATTCAGGGTCAGCGGTCACTTTGCCTGGCTTGAGGATTGGAGCAACAGTGGCCCCACACCACTGCAGTGGGAAGCCTATCGGCCAGATGTAATTGAAAAATGACAGGAGCAGAGGAAGTTTGGTTTCTGGGATGTCCTGGAGGAAAACAAATGGGATGCAGTCAGGGCCAGGAAACTGTGGTTATGAAGCAAGGGTGTTTTTCAGATCTGGGAGTGTGAGTTCCTTGTTACACCAGTGAAGATGACATGCCAGGGCATTTGCCACATCCTTGGTCTGAGAGACAACAGTATCATTTACCTTGAGAAGAATGGTTCTGCAAGGCCGTGAGTGTTGCAGCATTCTCAACAGAGTCCAAACATTGCTGGAGTGGGTGCAAGAGCTGATGCTAGAAATGAAGATTTTCCAGCTTTCTGCCTTGGCTTCTCTTTGGGTTTGGAGTGATATTGCACTTGCTTTTTTGCACACTATCCATTGCTCCATGCTGCCTAGGTGATGATCATAGGGATTGCTTTGGCATTCACTGCAACTTGGCAGGCCATGGTCCACCAAGGTTTACAGTGCTTACCAGTCTTGGTTCTCCCAGAGCTGATGTTATGCTTGGCACTACTCAGGATGTTAGCTTCAACCATCCTGCATGCCTGTGTTGGTGAGGAAAAATTTAAAAGTGGGAAGGGTCAGGTCCATCTCATAACCACTCCAGTCAGCAGAGTTCAACAGCTAACAACTGAAGGGCTCAGTAGATGGGGCAGGAATATTTGAATTTAGGACAATGGGGAAGTGATCACTCAAGAAAGTGTCAGAATGTGGCTGCCAGGCAAAGTTGAGGGCAAGATCAGGGGTTGTGATGGTCACATCAATGTGCGTTAAAGTACCATTTGTATGGGCATACATGCGTTCTCAAGAATTGAGGAGAAAGAGGTCTGTGTCGGTTATCCTGGCATCAAGCAGCTTGCCTCTGCGGTCTGCAAACGGTGAACCCCATGAGAAATGATGCGCATCAACATCGGCACAGATGATAAAAGGACAAGTGAGTTAAGGCAGTAGTGTGTCCATGTCTCTAGTGAGATTCCCCGAGTCAAAGGCTGTGGGTATGTAGAGAGAACAGACAGTGATGCTACATGAATGAAGGTGGATCTGAACAGCAAGCACCTACAGTTCAGACACTATAGAAAAGGCAAGGCATGGGATGCCTAAGCGGGTGAAGACACAAACACCCCCCTTGAGAGCCTTCAAGCCTGTTGTTACAAGCTGGTGGTGACTGGTAATTGGCCAGCTTTATTGCTTTATCATTGGAGAGCCATGTCTCCTGTAGGCAAATTACGTCAGTATGGATGCTGTCCAGGGCAAAGTGAAGGTCTGTAAGACAAGGATAGTATGCCTTGATATTCCATTGCAATGCTCTAAGGTTCAAGTTGAAGATGAAAGAGAGGAGAGGCAGAGCATCCGCAATGTATTGCCGATAATGCTATAAGGATTGTGCCTATCTCTACAAAACACTCCACCTTCTCAGTCATGGTTGAACACAGCAACAGGGGCATAGCAACAGGGAGCAGTTATTTTACAACATGCAATATACTAGATTCCTCAAAATTGGAGCCCAACAATGCACAGAAAACCAGAGCAGGGGTGCAAGGTGGGTGCTGTGAGTACACCAGGATTGCTTGGGGTAGCTGTTGGGCATGACCAGAGGAGTGATTTCCCTAAAAGACACTGGAGGAAACAGGTGTAGTAGGAGGTGGCTGAGCAGGAAGCAGTTGCTATGCTGATTGAGACGGATTATGTTTGCGCTCAGGAAAAGCACGTTGATGGTGTGGCTGACCTGCTGTGATCCAGCTGGACTGTCCTCTGCAGTCTTGTGAGAGATGACATTCCTCAGTCTGTGCCTCAGACAGTGGGTTGGCATACGAGGTATGATTATTGCGCTGGCTGGTTACTGGAGATGGTTCTAATGTTGAGGCAGCCTGAGATGCTGAGTTAAATGCCATGAGCTGTGTTAAAGTGGGAAATGGAGACATAGGGTGAGACATGCTGTTAGTGATGCTTGTGTAGCTATTAGTAGGGTTTTGTATGATGTGTAGATCACTTTGTGAGTGTTAGTAACAGGGATTTTGTATGAGTGCCTTTCTGTTTGATGATCTCAGTTGCTTTGGAAATTGCATACAGTTCTGAAGCCGGAACTGTGTGCCTTGGGTCAAGTTCCAGAAGTGAGAGGTATTCATATCCGGTAGGAATACTGCAGATGCAACAGAGATTGGGTCTATGGTCTTGCTTTCATCTATTAAGATGTGGCAGTTTCTCACCTTGGTTGTTCCAAGACCACATCACACCCCAGCAAAGCCAGAGTGCAGAGCATGACAGGAGGCACAAATGCCACAGCACGCCAGACTGCAAAAAACTGGCAAAATAATGGAGCAAAAAAAAATGGAAATTTGTGCTCCAGGCAAATTATCATACAGCAGTTTTGTTGGTCACAATAAAAAACATACACATACATATATATATATATATATATATATATATACACTACAGAAAAAAAATATATACATGCTTACACACACATGCCTACAAATAAATTAAACTTCATCAGCTCAAAATCTAAAAATTCCTAGTATATCAGCTCAGCAAGGGCTTGCTTATAGCTAGCAAGTGATATCTGTCAACTGTACTATGACAGCAGGCAAGCCATTCCACACACCAACACATCTCACTTTGAAGGACCCACTGCGTACATCAGAGGAGCAAGGAGGAAACACCAGTTTAAGCCCTTGACCTCTAGTACCACCTCTTGAAGCCAAAGAAAACATAGTTAGCAAATCCTCTGAGTTCCAATGCAAAATTTTCCAATATTCGATCAGGTCTGCCCTAAGAAGACCACCCTCAATGGAAAACAAATCCAGGCTCCTCAAATGACCACCTTAGTCAATGCCAGAGAGTCCATCAATGTTTTTAGTCAATCTCCTCTGGACAGACTCCAGCAGCCTGCAGTCCCCACAATATCCAGTGTTCCAAACAAAAGATGAATACTCAATAAGGGGACGAATAAGCAAAACGTATAGAGACAGCATAAATTCCCGTGGCCTGCAAACAGTTGATCTCAGTTGACCTGCAAACAGTTGAACAGTTGATTCGGGAAGTATTCCTTCAGGTGTTGCTGCATGTTGAGATTAGTTTGGAATACCTCTCTTGCTGGGATATGTGTGCTGAAGGGGGGTTGCCATGGTGGGAATGTGTTTGTTATAGTAGGGTTTCTGGAGATTCCCAACAGAATTCCCTCTAGTGCTTTTAAGGCTATGAATCAAAAGGCCTTGAAGGGAGCAAACCATTTGCTTCTGGAGAGCTCCAAGATGTTTGCAGTTTTATGGTCTGGAGGGCTCTACATGAGTTTGGTGTATATTTTCAGGCTCTGGCATTCTTTATGGATCTTGAGCGGTAGAATGAATGCTTCTGCCTCTAGGGACACTATGGGCAAGCTCTTTAGCTCTTTTAAGCTTCATGAATGAGTCGAGTGCGGAATTTTGTATCTTGTCTAGTTTCTTGAGAGTGGTTGAGCAAGCTGAGGCCTAGAGGGTGGAGCCATAATCAATAATCAATTTTGGCTCAGATCTATACTAGGTAGAAGAGTCTGAGTATGAAGCTGGAAGCTCCCCATCTAGGTGCGGGGAGAACCTTCATAACATTCAGTCTTTGTATACAGTTTGTTGTTAGTCTGTCAATGTGTGTGTTGTAGAGGAGTTGTGAGACATCAAAAAGTGACTCCCAGGATTTTTGAGACTATGTTCTGGATGTTGGTGTTGTTAATTTTTAGTGTGGGCTGTATGTTGGTTCTGTTAGTGGTGTAGTATTGCATTGTTTTTTGTGAATTAAGAATGAGTCCTCATGTTAGGGACCATTTGTGAAGAATTTGTAAGTAGTTGTTTAGTTTTTGTTCAGTGAGGTTGTAGTCTGCCTTGGCAGCTGATATTGTTATGTCATCTGCCTAGGAGTATATGGTTATTCCATCCATTTGTGGAATATCTGACAACATAATGTCGAAGAGTGTAGGGCTCAGGATTTCTCCTTGGGGCATCCCAACCTCCAGTGGTTTTTCTTCTGATAGTGTGTTGGCTATTCTGACTTGTATTCTTCTGTCTGTCATGTAGAAGTATAGTCATTTTGCCATATTTCCAGAGTACCTTTTTGGTAGAGTCCTTCATTCCATACTGTTTCAAATGCACTTTTCAGGTCTATACAGACCACTGCAGTATGCTTCCTGTCTCAGAGGCCTTTTCTTATCTAGTGTTCCAGTCTAAATTGCCAGTCAAGAGTTCCTTGGCTTTTTTGGACAAAGAATCTTTTTTGGACAATTCTTTAAAGTACTTCTCCCATGTTAGGGAGCAGTGTGATTGATCTATAGGACTGTATGTTTGTATTGTCATTATTTGGCTTCAGAATGGGGATGGTTTACTGTAGGGATGCATGCTGTGTTCCAGTTTTGGTTGTATAAGTCAAGATGTTCTATGTTGTTATTGGTAGTACTTCAAGAAAGGAGACTGGTATTTGTCGATTCCAGGGGATGATTTTTTTGAGTCCCGAATGGCACTTTCAAGTTCATCTAATGTTATGTCTTTGTTATAGTTGCTGATATATCTGTCTGACCAGGATTTGTTGATTGTGGTTTTGAGGAGGAGTGATATTTTGTACAGTATTGATATCTGCAAAGTGTATGACAAAAGCAGATGCTTTATCTTGTGTTGTGTTGGTGTTAGTTCTGCTGTGATAGGGTATGTATGAGATGGTCGAGGAGTTGAGAAAGGTTTTATTTTTCTTTAGACCTCAGAGATATAGGTGATACTTTTGATGGTGCTTATAAAGTTTTAAGGTAACTTTCTTTGACCTTTTTGATGACATCTTTGGTGTTTTGTACTTGTGATCTACCTATACTCTTTGCAGTTTACTCTAGTAGGGTGTGACACAGCTTTTATCAGGGCTCTTCTGCATCAATTGACAGCCAGTTGGCATTCTTTGGTCCCCCATACTCTGAATCTAGTTCTGGTGTATTTATTGTCTCCTGATGGTTTGTAGCTGCCAGACGGACTATGAACGCAGATTCTTTTATTCTTGCTGTGTTCAGATTTGGAACCGGCTGCCTGCTGGTGTGGTGCGGTTTGATTCACTTTGCGGCTTCAAGAGGGCCTTGGCGGAGGAGTTGGGGGCAGTGTTGTATGAGTTTTGATAGACCCAATATGTTGTGATCTTGTGGCTTTGTTTGTGTTGCTGACAGTTGTGTGCAGTTATTGACTTTTTTCATGTTTTTATTTTCTTTTAACCTATTAAGTGCATTCCAGCCAGCGTCCTGCTGCAGTGCTTGTGCCGTGCTGTTTTTTTTATTGCAGGCGCGCTTTGGTGTACTGCCTCCCATGCCTGAGTGCTCTGTTGGCAGGGCTGTTAGGGCTGTGGGATACTGCATAGGTGAGATACAAAGGCAAGATTTGATTTGTTATGTGTTTGTGTGCTGCATCAGTGATTGTTTCTGAGAGATCATTGTTTAGCAAGTCTATGTTTGTGGGTTGTAGGATATTAGTGGGTTCTATGCTATTAGCAAATGCTTCAAGGTTATGTTGATTGGTTTACCACCTTGAGGGTGTATTTGTGTCCTGTGTATTCAGATTAAGGTTAAATTTAATGCTAATGGGTAAGTGGTCACTGCCTGCATCTGGAAGTGTTTATGGTGCATAGGTCTTTGATGTTAGGATTGATGTAGCAGAGGTCAAGGCAGGATTGCTTCCCACTGTAGGAGTTCATGTGTGTGTGTGTGTGGTCTACAGGTTTGGTGGATTGCATAGACAGATGTATTGTTACCCACTTCTCTAGTGTGCAACCAGTAAGGTTTCTATATCTGCTGTTTGATTGAAGCAGAGAAGTATGTGCAATAAAGTCCCCAACTATGATGTGCTTTCTGTCAAGCTGGGCTTCATAGTGACAGAGTTCTTTTATTTTTAATTTTTGTTTGGGTTGTAGCTATATGTTGAGTATGGAGATTTTCTGTTGATCCGGGCAGGTCACTTTAATAGCTTGCACCTCCAGGCCTCCAACCTTGAAAGGATTCGAAGCAATTTTATTGTAGGAGACAGATTCATGGATAAGCATTCCAAGTTCACTTCCTGGATAATCTGGTCTGTTTCTATTAATCATTGTGTCCAATGAAGGTTGGTGCATATTCATCATTCTCCAGGCAAGGCAAATAATTTTTACATTGTTAACCGTCGTCATTTGCTCTATCTACGCCACTTTATTGCGAATGCTTCTACAATTAAATAATACTGAGTTGGGTGTTTGGTCTATACTTAGCGAGTGTTGTTTTGAGAAGTTATCTTGGTTGGATAATTGACTAATGTGTTTCTTGTTCCCCTGGCTATTCCCCCTTTGGGGGCTGCTGTAGCCATTCTCTGCTAGAGCTGCCAGCTGAGCATTCAGCAGATCTTTTGTAGCTTGAACTGGACCTGTTAGGTGAAAGGGTTAGGTGGTTGTGTTCTGATGTGGAAGGAGGAGTGATGATTGGGCTTGAGTGAACAGAGTCCTGTCTGTTGCTGTAATTTGAGTTGGACGGGTGGTGGAATGGGGCTAAAGAAGGGTGAGGATGAGGAGTGTATTAGCATCACAATTGTCTGGATGACCAATTGTATAAACTACCTGTTTTCTTTCATCTTTGCTGAGATTGCCTTTGCATTGTTTTCTTGACATTGAAATAGGATGTTTGCATTTCACTCCTGATTTCCTCTGAGAGTGTTGAGGATGAACTTGTTTGCTTCCATGAGGTCATTCATTTGCTTAGTGAGCATGTTACAGAGTTTTTCTACCAGGTTATATGGGGTGTTCATTGTATTTGTGTTCTGTTTCCTACAGTTACTTTGACCCAGGGAAGGGAAGTTTTCTTAGTTTCCTTGAACAGGCACAGAAACATTATTTTTAGTATGAGTGTTGGTTGTCCATGGGTTGTTATCTTGAGAGTTCCCTTGGTTGGGGTGGGTAGTTGTGTGCTGTGGGTGGTTAGTTTGGGTATTATTTTTTTAAGGCATGTTTCTGTACCAGGCAATGGTTTTGTTCATCATGGATTCTTGTTGGGCTGAGTGTGCGAACCACACTCACCCCTTGCGTGGTTGAGTGAGTGTGATTCGACACCAAGTGAGTTTTTCCAAATTTGAAGGATTGCGTGTGAATATGGCATAGGATGCTATAGAAAAGTGTACACTTGATACTAAAATAGTTTTTGTTCCTCATGAGGTCAACTCTACCATAAACACCGTGTTTGTAGCATATCCCAATCTCATACTTGTGCACATTTTCTTGTCCTACTGTAGACTGCAGGAGTGACTTACGCATCTTGTTCTCCATTGGGCAGGATTCCAGTGAAGGCAGTATGGAAGGACACAATAGCAGTCTGCCATCCATCAATCTTGAGAAAGATGACTTTGCAGATGCATCTAATATATCACTGACATACAAAAAAACTAACACTAATACCAACACCTCATTCACTAACAACAGTGCAAACAATCAACAGGGATGTTCCATCCTAGGCCACCAGGAAACACCCTAATCATCAAATTTCCATTCTATTGCCACCAGGAAACACCCTAATCATCAAAAATGTAGAGACAGATGCCAAAATTGCACTCTCAAACTCCTGTCTCTTTGAAAAGAACATTGAAAAAATCATAGAACATTGATTTGTTGGACCAGGGAGAACCAACTTCAAAAAACAAATACACATTTGTAACTCTGGATGAAATCCCTGAACAGCTGCAGAAGTTGAACAGATAAAAAGCAGTTTGGCAACTTCCCTGTAACAATCCATCACCTCTCCTCATACAATGAATCTATCAGTGTGATCTCCCACATCAATGTAGAAGTGAGTTCTGAAGAAATGATTGCCAGAATCAACTCCAAAGAACAGATCCCTAAGGCAACAAAGGTCGAAAGAATCACCAAGCAGATCCCAAACAGCGAGTCTGAAAACAGAGTAGTCTGAGTAGACATTATGACTATCAAGCTCACTTTTGCTGACAGTAAGCTTCCAAGCTATGTGTACATGGGTATGAGTGTCTGTGTACATCCCACTGACAAAAATCTGCAACATGTGCCAAATGCCAATCAACAAGACATGTGTACATGGGAATGATGGGATTTACACAAGTAGGAGTGTCTGCGTACATCCCACTGACAAAAATCTGCAACATGTGCCAAATGCCAATCAACAAAACACACTGCAAACCAATGCAGGGCCAATCTAGTGACTTGTGCATTCTGTTCAATACCGCATAGCAGAGACGCCTGCTCATCCAAAGATCTTTCTTGTGACAGGAAGTGCATTAACTGCAATGGCAATCACCTCAAATGATTGTAAAAAATGTGATAGCATATCAGTATCCTTTCACAATCACACCTAGTGACCAAATCAGATTTTCAGTCTCACAGACTGAAGCCATAAAATAATTACTTATCTCAGCTCACAAAATAACTTGGGCCATATTTAATAATTTTCCTCAATAACTGTCAAAACCGGCTTGTGTAAGCTAAGGGCGTCTCCCTAGGCGGTGTTACGAACTGTGCACACGATGCTCAGTCCCTAAGTTCTTGAGTGCTTTGAACGAACGCGTCACGACACTTCGGCCTCACATTATATGCACACAAAAAGTGCATGTGCAATAGAGCTTTGAGTCAGATTTTTGGCGGAACAGCTGATAGAGGCAAACAAACCTCTTGGGTTGCTATATTCGTAAACAGCACAGGCAAACTATTCGCTTGAACTTGTAAAATAACTATATATGAACAATTAACTAATTATAATGCAAGGAACCAATTGTCCATATGAAATACGGCATTACCTGAGCCTCATGTTTCATTTGAGGGTATTTTTTGCTATATTTTAGGGGAATTAAACAAGCCTTTGACAGTCCTCAGAGCGTTCGTCTGTCAAAAGTCTCTCCAGACCGATCTTGAAAAGTTGCCCTCACGTTGATTCGTTGAACGGGGAAAATGTATAAATGATCGACTCATGCGGTTTTAGCCCGAAGCCTCCTAGATTTTAACGACGTGTTGGGTTAAAATAAATAAAGTTGGGCTAGGTTGAATAGACGGCTCAAATTTTGATGCTGGCAGGAAGTGCGGAGATGATACACCAGCTTGTCTTTTGTCATACCCTTGAAATTTCAATCAATCGTATTGATAATACTATTAATTGGACATCTTAAACACGCACTACGTAAGGAACGATATTTGTTTAACACAGTATAGACAAAAACTCGTTTACTTTAGCTAGATAATAGGAATAATTGCTTCCACTACATCATAGGCTTTGCAAGGCCTATCACCAGGGCCTCATGCGTTTCACCTTTTGTTTTCAGCGTGAACGGTCTCCCACAAACACCGAAGTTGGTTACTTTCTCTTGAAGGTTCGGGGACCAAAATGTAAACTATAGGTTGGTCGTGATTGATTCAAAATATATATTTGACTCGCGGGTTAGGATGACGTACCCTTGAATAGTACGTACGTTCAGGGTTAACTAACACCTAGCGTGCGTAAAGATTAGTCTTGTCAGAGTGAAATAAAATAAAATATTTCGATTGTGGCACATTTGCATACTAGCCCATACTAGAACGGAAAGAGTTAACGTGCATCCACGTAAATATATTGACATCCTCAGGACATGTCAGGTGACATCCTCAGGTCATGCCAGGTGACATCCTCAGGTCATGCCAGGTGACATACCCAGGACATGCCAGGCGAGTAGGTTTAACGCAGATTTCGAGTAGGTTTAACGTTGATTCCGGGTAGGTTTAACGTAGATACCGAGTAGGTTTAGCGTAGATACCGAGTAGGTTTAACGTAGATACAGAGTAGGTTTAAAGTAGATACCGAGTAGGTTTAGCGTAGCTACAGAGTGGGTTTAACGCAGATTGCGAGTAGGTTTAACGTTGATTCCGGGTAGGTTTAACGTAGATACCGAGTAGGTTTAAAGTAGATACCGAGTAGGTTTAGCGTAGCTACAGAGTGGGTTTAACGCAGATACCGAGTAGGTTTAACGTAAGTTTCGAGTAGGCTTAACGTATAGTCCTAGGAGTTACTCCCGCGCTCCACCGGAGCCCCAATGCGAAATCGTCGCTCGAGCGAGAGAGTGACACCGAATACTCTCAGGACTAGACCAACCACCCAGGGCCCCTGCGGGAGTTTAGCGATTCATAATTATTTAACTAATACAAAATTGATCCCTATGAAAAAAGGGCACAAATAAATATTGGAGCCCGTAGAGAAAGAAATACTGAAATAAAGTGCTAATAATCTGTAAAATGAATAATCCTCCATCCACCCCAAACTCGTTGTGAAGTGTTTAATTCATAGGACTTGATTTATTTTTTCTCGAAGTCGGTGACCCATTTCAGCGATACTTATTAGTTCGTCTTAATTTTGTTGAAGAATGTGAACATGAATCTGTCAATTCATTTCGGACTCGTTATAGGCCTCCTGACCACCAACCAACACATTTCCCGACGGTCATTAAATGCTGCTCACTTTGCAGCCATGGTTCCGTTCCCTTTTTTTTTCAATAATTTGTATTTTTAATGGAAAATTGACGAACGAGGAGAACATTCATAATGATTAAAATGGATTTATGAATTTTAAGGCTTTACAATTTATTTAGGTACAGTGACAGGTCGACAAATGACGAAAATATCAAATTTCACATATGAGATGCTCCGAGATTTCGTCAGCGTGAGCTGTTCTGAAGACAATACCTGCTACTTAGATATACGAGACATTAACTTATAAACTAAGCTAACCGAGTAAATTTATCTCTACATCCCACCAATCGCTGAAAATTGTTGGAGGACACTATCTATTCTGTATTGTTCAATAAGTACGGACAGATAAAAACGTTACATTGGACCATTGATTTCAAGTTGAAAAAATGTCTAGTAAGGTTAACATACATTTATTTCGCTATGACGATTTTTCGTTTCAACTGCAAACATTTCAAAGATAAAGAAACACTGAGAGTAAAGGAGATGTTGTGACACAGTGGGAGAATATTCTAATGACAAAAGAGAGTCAACGTAGTCACGTCAGCTGGTATGTGGTAGTGTTCTGACGACACGTTTTTGACCAGGGATGATAGGTTTTGGGTTTGTTTTGTAGGTAGACGCGTACACGTTGGTACAATAAGTAAGGTAGAGATGGATAATGTCGTCGTGCAACATACCATTTGCAGCAGTTGTTTGCCAATTTCGAATTTTGTGAAAGATGCAACACAATTTGAGCGATTTAACGGTAACAAAGGATTTGGTTTGATTTGAGCCTCATTTCCACCAGAGCCTCAACGTGAGTCATTGGAGGCTCCCCCGTAGGGCTCGATGATCATTGATTCCAGTAGGCTCGCACGCCTAAGTGTGCGAGGAAAAAACGAAACAACGCTTCTAACGTTAGAAAAAACGTAAAAATTTTAGCAATGTCAGACGCACGCTAGTGCGCAAAAGAAAAAACGCTTACTAGAAACGGAACTCCGCTTCCAATTCTTTAGAACATAAAGAGTGATATGTACGCACCCTAGTGCGTTCAAGTAGCATCTTCGAGATTAGTACAAGGTTAGTGGCTACACGGGCAACATCAGCTCCGACAGCAACGCAACACAATATTTACAGCGACGCGGTTTAGTTGTATAAATACAATTTATTTATTTAGGTAAGATAAAGACTCAGATGCATTGAGAATCCTCGCCTTCAACCCTTTAGAACCTCATGAGTTATATGTCCATACGTCAGTGCGCACAGATAGTATCGTCGAAATTGGTACAAGGTTCACGGCTACACGGACAAAGTCAGCTCCGGCAGCAACGCAACACAATATTTACAGCTACGCGGTCTATTTTATTTTTATTACAATTTATTTATTCAGGCAAGATAAAGACTCAGACAAAACGAATTCCCGCCTCCAATCACGCAGAACTCCAAGAATAACATGCACGCGCGACAGTGCGCACAGACAGTATCGTCGAAATTGGTACAAGGTCTATGGCTTCACGGATGAGATGGACTCCAACCGCAACGCGTCACAAGGTTTTATAGCTACCCAGTTCAGGTCAACCCCAGAAACTGCATATGGTCCGTGCATGCGCGAGCGAGCACAGACTGAAGAAAAAATACCCATTCACAAAATCACATATACGAACTTCTGCACAAATATTCCAGCGTTATAATATTGTGGATCGTGTAAAAGAAAGTAAGAGCAGGTTCGTCATGGGCAGAAAAACTGCTCAGATTATTGATTTCGCACCGATTGTTTATTCAAGGGGATAGGGCGGGGAAGCATTGGTCCCTTGGGTCGCAAAAGAGCCCGATGAACCCCGGAGGGTGACTCATGTCCTCCGGGTCTTCCCGAGCTCTCCGAGTCCTCCGAGACCCCTCGCCTCAGCTCATCTCGGCTTGTCACGAATCATTTCGGCCAGTTTCGGCTCGTCGCGACTAACTCGACTCGCCTCAACACGTTTCGACTGATCTCGACGCACCTCGACCAGCCTCGACGCGACCCTCGCCCTCTGCGCCAGCTATCCGCGGACTGTAATGGTTATTTGTTCCACTCAAGCATCTCACATAAACATTTTTCTGTGTATGGGTTTTACAGCGCTGGGAGGAGGGAGCAGAGGTTCCAGGATTCAGAGAGGCCTCTGTAGGGTCCCGCAGTTTCTCAAAAGGGTCCTAAAGGGTCTCAAGGGTGTCCCAAAGGGCCCCAAAAAGGTCCAAGTGGATCCCCCCAAATCCACCTGCTCTCCCAAGTCCCCCGGGTTCCCAAAACCCCGGGTCCCGCGGGTCCCACGAAAACCTCCCCTCCCTGGGTCACCTTGTCTCAACCAACCTCGATACATATAATAATAACCAATTCAAAATCTATCACCATGAAAAAAGGGCAGAGAAAAATAATAGAGCCCAAGCAAGAATAAATACTTAAATACTAAAATAAAGTGTTAATGATCTATAAAATGAATAATCATCCATCCACCCCAAAAAAGGAGGGTATAGGATGTCCTTCAACAATTTCCTTCGGTTGGTCCTTACTGCTCAACCCTAGTTATAAGTTAATATTAAATTCACCAGAGTAGCAAGTGTTGTCGTTAAAACAGCTCACGCTGACGAAGACTTGGTACGTATCATCTGTGTATTCTGATATTTCTGTTATTTTGTCAACATGTCATCATATCAAAATAAAATTCAAATCCTTCAATCCTAAAAATAATAATTTGATCCGATTTGATTTGAGCCTCATTTCCACCGGATTGATTGATTGATTTGGGCCTCATTTCCACCGGAGCCTCAACATGAGTCATAATAGGCTCCCCCGTAGCGCGCGTAAAAAAAAATAGTCAGTTTAATGAACGGATTTCCGTAACGTTCAAATTTATCTCTTCGCGCTAGATGATGTCTTTTGTAACTACGGCACAGTCGGTCCTTCTCTTTCTTTGATCAAATTAAACCCCGTGTCATCCACAGGTTCTTAGCTTGTTTGTAGCCGAGCTCTTCTGTTATAAGCGGCAAATGCTTCTCGAAAGCTCAATTTGCACCACACGAAACTGTGTAGAAGCATAATTCGAGTTTACTGAAAATATTATTTAATTCAAGACGTAAGCTCTCAGCACCTTTTAAAATTTGTAAGCGTTGCAGTACTTCTATCGGTGAAAAGTAATTACAGTAGGTTGATTTGATTTGAGCCTCATTTCAACCGGAGCCTCAACGTGAGTTATAATAGGCTCCCCCGTAGGGCGCGACCGTCACTGATTCAGATAAGCTCACATGGCCCCGCGTGCGAAAAGATTAGTCTTGTCAGGGTGAAATCAAGTACACATTTTAATTGTGTCATATTCGCTTACTAGCGCGTGCAAGAAGGTAAAGAGTTAGCGCGTATCCACGTAGATGTATTGTTATCCCTGTGCATAATGTGGTGGAGAGACCACCTCACTTGCACAGGTGCTTGGGGTTTAGACAGCGTAGGTGCAGTGTAGATTCCGAGTAGATTACCCCTAGGTTCAAAGCAGATTCAGAGTAGGTTCAACGTAGATTCCGAGTAAGTTCAACTTAGATTCCCGGTAGGTTTACCGTAGTTACAGTGTAGGCTTAACGTAGAT
The DNA here is from genome assembly GCA_016164225.1 of Gammarus roeselii. Classification (NCBI taxonomy): domain Eukaryota; kingdom Metazoa; phylum Arthropoda; class Malacostraca; order Amphipoda; family Gammaridae; genus Gammarus; species Gammarus roeselii. The sequence continues at coordinate 16,178 of SDVV010000714.1, forward strand.
ACTGAGTATGTCTAACATAGATGACGAGTAGGTTCAACGTAGATACAGAGTAGGTTTAATGTAGATACCGAGTAGTTCAACGCAATTACAGAGTAGGTTCAACGCATATTCAAAGTAGGTTTAATGTAGATTCTAAGTAAGTTTACCGTAAATTCAAGGTAGGTTTAACGAAAATTCAGAGTAGATATAGTAGTAGATTCAGAGTAGGCTCAACGTAGAGTAGTAGTAGTAGTTGGCTTCGCGCTCCACCGAGGCCCCCAACGCGAAGTCGTCGCACTCTCCCCCGCACGGCGTGCTGGTCTACCGCCCACCAGCAAGAGAGTGACACCGCACACCCACCAGCAAGAGAGTGACACCGCACACCCACCAGCAAGAGAGTGACACCGCACACCCACCAGCAAGAGAGTGACACCGCACTCCCACCAGCAAGAGAGTGACACCACCCACCCACCAGCAAGAGACTGACACCGCCCACCCACCAGCTAAAGAGTGACACCGCACACCCACCAGCAAGAGAGTGACACCGCACACCCACCAGCAAGAGAGTGACACCGCACCCACCAGCACCAGCAATAGAGTGACAACGCACTCACCAGCAAGAGAGTGATAACGCACTCACCAGCAAGAGAGTGTTGACGCACTCACCAGCAAGAGAGTGACAACGCATTCACCAGCAAGAGAGTGACACCGCTCATCCGCCAGCAAGAGAGTGACACCACACTCACCAGCAAGAGAGTGACACCGCACACCCACCAGCAAGAGAGTGACACCGCACGCTCACCAGCAAGACAGCGACATCGCATACTCACCAGCAAGGGAGTGACACCGTATACTCACCAGCAAGAACTTGACACCGTATACTCACCAGCAAGGGAGTGACACCGTATACTCACCAGCAAGGAAGTGACACCGTATACACACCAGCGAGGGAGTGACACCGTGTACTCACCGGACTAGACCAACCAACGCACGCCCCAATCCACCCAGGGCACCTGCGGGCGTCTAACGATTCATAGTTATAAAACTAATACAAAATTGACCACCACGAGAAAAGAGCACAAACAAATACCGGGGTCCATAGAGGAAGAAATAATAAAATACTTAAATAAAGTGTTAATGATCTTTAAAATTAATAATGAATAATCATCCATCCACCCAAACGTAGGGCAATTGAAGAGTGGCGGCGAGTAGGTTCAACGTAGATTCAGAGTAGGTCCACCGTAGCCACACAGTAGGTCTACCTCAACCACAGAGTAGGCTCACCGTAGCTACAGAGTAGGTCCACCGTAGCCACAGAGTAGGCCCACCGTAGCCACAGAGCAGACCCACCCTGGATACAGAGTAGGTCCAACGCAGATACCGAATAGGTAATAGCAGACACCGAGTAGGTCCAACGCAGATCCAGAGCAAGCCCAACGCAGATTCAGAGTAGGTCCAACTTAGATTCAGAGTAGGTCCGACTCATATTCAGAGTAGGTTCAACGCAGATTTAGGAGGAGGGAGCAAAGGTTCAAGGATTAAGAAGGGCCTCAAGTGTGTCCCACAGTTTCTCAAGAGGGTCCCGAAGGGTCTCAAGGGTGTCCCAAAGAGCCTTAGAAAGGTCCAAGTGGTCCCCCCAAATCCTTCTGGTCTTCCAAGTCCCCCGCGTTCCCGATACCACGAGTCCCGCGGGTCCCACGAGTACCCCCCTTCCCTGGGTCACCTTGTCTCAACCAACTTCGATATACATAATAATAATAACATATGCAAAAAAGGGTAGAGAAAAATAATAAAGCCCACGAAATAAAAAATACTAAAATATAGTGTTATTGATCTATAAAATGAATAATCATCCATCCACCCCAATAACTTCAGTAGGATTACGCTACGCTCTTCGTGAAAATGGGGCTTTTAAATAAAAATGTGGTAGTGGTCGGAGGCATCCGAAATTATCACAGCTGCACGAGTTCCACAATTGACATCGCTGGTAAAACTTATATATTAGATTTGCAGATCCAGCAGCTGTACGCGTTAGTTTAGTTGTTATTGGGTGCTAGATCAACGCATATTATCGCTTATATTATACAGTATACTACGAGCTACATCAATGCCAACTTTCATTCGTCTCCAGGGAAAAAACTCTAGATATTTGAGGAGTTTAACGGTAATCCGTACTTAGAGTTTGACCTCGCTATCACTCGTAAATGTCGACGAAAAGAGTCAATTCCTGGCCTGATGAACGGGGCCTGAGGTTTCGGTATAATAGTGTATGTGTTGACTACAATACAACTGTGTAACACCCTTCTCTTAGGTTCAAATGTTATTAAAGTGGCAAATGCGCCTATATATGTCGTCTAATGGCCATGATTACATTGTTGATTCTACACGTGTATCCTACCTAGCAAGAAAAACTTTTTTACCGGTCGCTGCAAGCTACATCAGGTTTACGTTTATAACACAACAATCATGAATGGCCTGTTTGACTATGGCATCTGAAGTTATAACACACAAAATGTTCACAGGATAAATTATTTTCCTTGTAAATAAGCTGAACAACAATTGCATATTAAACGAGTCATCGAAGGAGAGTATCAGCCAGGTACTACAGGAACAGGAGGGATATCAGTGGCCGACAAAATAAAGTTACCATTTTAATAACTGGTGTTTACATCTATTTTACATAAATCACCGCTCATTTTTATATGCTGTAGTGTATGCAGGCAGGTGTAATAGATTAGATTAGAGTGTCAAGGCTCTCGAGTGCACTGGAGTCATCGTGCTTTTGCCAATGCACGACAGAAGCACCGGCTTCTGTCGTGCATGAAAAATTACGTGTATTGGACTCGCGACTGCAGCCATTATACGGCAGTGGCCGCTGGCTTGTGGTTACTGTATTATAGACAGGGATTATAGTGACAAGGTTGTATTATAGACAGGGATTATAGTGAACAAGGTTGTCTTATAGACAGGGATTATAGTGACAAGGTTGTATTATAGACAGGGATTATGATGACAAGGCTATATTTTAGAGAGATTATAGTGACAAGGTTGTATTATAGACAGGGATTTTGGTGACAAGGCTGTATTATTGACAGAGATTATAGTGAGAAGGTTGTATTATAGACAAAAATGATAGTGACAAGGCTGTATTATTGACAGAAGTGATAGTGACAAGGTTGTATAATAGACAGAGATTATAGTGACAAGGCTGTATTATTGACAGAAATGATAGTGACAAGGTTGTATTATACAGAGATTATAGTGACAAGGCTGTATTATTGACAGAAATGATAGAGACAAGGTTGTTTTATAGACCGAGATTATAGTGACAAGGTTGTATTATAGACAGAGATTATAGTGACAAGGCTGTATTATTGACAGAAATGATAGTTACAAGATTGTATTATAGACAGAGATTATAGTGACAAGGTTGTATTATAGACAAAGATTATAGTGACAAGGCTGTATTATTGACAGAAATGATAGTGGCAAGGTTGTATTATAGACAGAAATGATAGTGACAAGGTTGTATTATGTACAGAGATTAGTGACAAGGCTGTATTATAGACAGAGATTATAGTGACAAGGCTGTATTATAGACAGAGATTATAGTGACAAGGTTGTATTATTGACAGATTATAGTAACAAGGTTGTATTATAGACAGAGATTATAGTGACAAGGTTGTATTATTGACAGATATTATAGTGACAAGGCTGTATTATAGAGAGATTATAGTGACAAGGTTGTATTATAGACAGAGATTATAGTGACAAGGCTGTATTATTGATAGGTGTAATAAACTCGTCCGTTATAGCAAAAATATTTTACCCTGTCTTTGATCTGGTGATATGATCCGTATTACAGAAGTTATACTGCAGTGTTGACAGGTGTCATATGCCCCTTAGTTGCAGATAAAATATGTTAACCTATACTTAAACTGGAGATAAGACTTATATTAGAGCAGTCCCTGCAAGCATATATGGAAACAGATTCACAGTTATATTACACTCGACGTATTTACAGCGGTGATGGGTATTCAAATAATTAAGAATCAAACTCGTTTCCTACATTTTATAATATAATTCATAGTAGTAAAGAAGCATGAACTCGATCATTGTTTCTTTCAGTTCATCCCTAATTTGAAATGTCAAGGAAACGATGAACGTTCATCCCCACAAATCAAACTTTGTTTGGACGCAAATCCACACATTCTCAATCACCTTCCTTCCCCATCCAACTCTGAGATCCATTCTTTCGCAATGCCTCCTTCAATTGTGCATTGTCAAGTTTAATCGACAAGTTTTTACCAATGCTGAAGTGCCGTGCAATGGCAATTGATTTGCATCTTCAATCGAAGTACATTCTGCAGATAATCAACAGAAAAGTGAGGTAACTATAAATTGACTGTCCCGACGTGCGTGACAAGTGTTTTTTATACCAGTATTGCACATTTATGTTTTGTAAACGGCGCACAGCTGTAATAGACAGGGATATTTTGATTCATTGAAGCTACGAATCACATTCTCAACCAGTATAAAACAGCTGATATGCTGACAGTTCAATTCGAACGTTGAGCAAGGTACAGTAATAGAGTTACCCTTCGAACAGTGTCTTTGTTTTGTTCCTACGATTCTTTGTTTTGTTCCACGAAAACTTGACACAGATGCATTTTATCAAAGTTTGAGCCTTGCATCTCGTTCAAGGTGCTAAGGTCGTTGTGTGAATCTAGCAAGTTGCCGTGATCTCATCTAGAGCTCTCATGTTCGTTTACATTTGTGGCGACTGGGGAACGTCTTCTCGAGGTCTGTTTCAGAGAAGTTTTAGGAGGCACCTTCCGGTCCTGGTTAAAAAATCGTCGCAGGAGAACTTCAGAGCTGGTAGTGCCCGATGCTCTACTACCATCTGATTTCTTGCTCTTCATTGGGCAGGAACCGTTGGATCCTCTGAGACTTGGTGGCAATATTTGATTATCATTATTACCATCACTGTGTTTATTGGCATCATTGATGATGTCATCGTCTTTCATTCGTGAATCTTCACACTGGCTCTGGTTTAAGAGATGAGCAGGTTCATCACCAGCCTCAGAATGGGCTTCATAACTATATGCTTTTGAACACACTACGAGCGGTTGAAAGACACCCTCTGTATACCTTGGATTTAAAGCACCTCTTCCGTTGCATGTTCCTCTGTCGATGGGAGGCAAGTGTAAATTGTTGCCGTTGCAACGAGCAGTCATGGTGGCAGGGTTGTTAGTGGTGATACCAGCATTGGTAAGGCTTGGGACCACATACGCAACTCCTCTCGTTGGCATGCCGAGGTTCTGCTCCTGTTGGTCCACTCCAATGGGCTGTGGACGGTATTCCTGAGACTTGTCGCTGCAGCTGCGGGAAAAAAGTGCAGTATATTAATGCTTGGTTCTGTTGGTCTCCCTTCAACACCACGCGGATTGGACTTTATTTAATACTCATCAATCAACAAACTGGATTACTCATTAGTCTGGTTTATAGCTACTTGGGGGAGTAGCTAGATGGCGAGTGACAACTTGGTGGGAGGCTACTTGGTGAGTGGCTACTTGGGGGAGTAGCTAGATGGCGAGTGACAACTTGGTGGGAGTCTACTTGGTGAGTGGCTACTTGGAAAAGTAGCTAGATGGCGAGTGACAACTTGGTGGGAGGCTACTTGGTGGAGTGTCTAGATGGCGAGTGACAACTTGGTGGGAGGCTACTTGGTGAGTGGCTACTTGGGGGAGTAGCTAGATGGCGAGTGACAACTTAGTGGGAGGCTACTTGGTGAGTGGCTACTTGGGGGAGTGACTAGATGGCGGGTGAGAACTTGGTGGGAGGCTACTTGGGGGAGTAGCTCGATGGCGAGTGAGAATTTGGTGGGAGGCTACTTGGTGAGTGGCAACTTGGAGGAGTGGCTAGATGGCGAGGGACAACTTGGTGGGAGGCTACTTGGTGAGTGGCTAGATTGCGAGTGACAACTTGGTGGGAGGCTACTTGGTGAGTGGCTACTTGGTGAGTGGCTACTTGGTGAGTGGCTACTTGGAGGAGTGGCTAGATGGCGAGTGAAAATTTTGTTGAGAGGCTACTTGGTGAGTGGCCCCTTGGGGAGTAGCTAGATGACGAGTGAGAACTTGGTGGGAGGCTTCTTGGTGAGTGGCTACTTGGAGGATTGGCTAGATAGCGAGTGATAACTTGGTGAGTGGCTACTTGGTGAGTGGCCACTTGGTGAAGGGCTAGATGGCGAGTGACAACTTGGTGAGTGCCTACTTGGTGAGTGGCTACTTGGTGAGTGGCTACTTGGTGAGTGGCTACTAGGCGAGTGGCTACTTGTTGAGTGACTACTTGTTGAGTGGCTACTTGATGAGTGGCTACTTGATGAGTGGCTACTTGGTGAGTGGGTACTTGGCGAATGGCTACTTGCCGAATGGCTACTTGCCGAGAGGCTACTTGGTGAGTGGCTACTTGGTGATTGGCTACTTGGTGAGTGGCTACTTGGTGAGTGACTACTTGGTGAGTGTTTACTTGATGAGTGGCTACTTGATGAGTGGCTACTTGGTGAGTGGGTACTTGGCGAATGGCAACTTGGTGAGAGGCTACTTAGAGGGGTGGCCAGATGGCGAGTGAGAACTTGGTGGGAGGCTACTTGGTGACGGGCTAGATGGCGAGTGATAACTTGGTGAGTGGCTACTTGGTGAGTGGCTACTTGTTGAGTATCTACTTGGTGAGGGGCTACTTGATGAGGGGCTTCTTGGTGAGTGGCTACTTAGTGAGTGGCTACTTGGTGAGTGGCTACTTGATGAGTGGCTACTTGATGAGTGGCTACTTGGTGAGTGGGTATTTGGCGAATAGCTACTTGCCGAGAGGCTACTTGGTGATTGGCTACTTGGTCAGTGGCTACTTGATGAGTGGCTACTTGATGCGTGGCTACTTGGTGAGTGGCTACTTGATGAGTGGCTACTTGGTGAGTGGCTACTTAGTGAGTGGCTACTTAGTGAGTGGCTACTTAGTGAGTGGCTACTTAGTGAGTGGCTACTAGGTGAGTGGCTTCTTGGTGAGTGGGTACTTGCCAAGAGGCTACTTGGTGATTGGCTACTTGGTAAGTGGCTATTTAATGAGCGGCTACTTGGTGAGTGGCTACTTGGTGAGTGGCTACTTGGTGAGTGGCTACTTGGTGAGTGGCTACTTGGTGAGTGGCTACTTGGTGAGTGGCTACTTGGTGAGTGGTCACTTGTCAAGTACATAGCTTGCTCTATTCGGTGATTTGCAATGCAACTGTATCATAGCATACAGTGCAGCTAAATAATGGGAATTTGATGTTAGAAAGGCCTTTGGCCGGCACATGGAAAAAAAAACATCCCCACAATTTTCCCCACGAAGAAACACAAAATGGTTTGCTCCTATTTGCATAGGTAATGCGGACTGATCATCCAATGAGTGTCCAGCCATGTGAGTCGCGATGTCTTGCACGAGCAGTGCAGAGAAGCTATTAAATTACCTTAATGTTAATAAGTTTAGTGGGATGGGATGAGGGACTTGGGTGTACATTTCTGCAGACATCCTATGGTACCTTGGAATACCCCGCTGACAAGCATAAGAGGGAACATAATGAATGGGAAATATGAGACTCTACAAACGACAAACACAAAGAGAAGACACTAGAAAATGATCCAGAAGAGAGTAGAACGCAATACGATAGAGGCGTAAACAACTGAATTAACGAGTGTGCCGTATTATGCGTTCTTTAATAGACAGGAAAATAAATACAATAAAACGGTATGCTAAAAAAACTAAACCACATTAATTGAAAATCAGAGGCTGAGAACTGAACGCATGCAAGCATTGCAGTGAAAGAATATTCCTTTATGGTTAGTCAATGGCGAAAAACATCTGGGTTTTGAGTTGATTTGATCCTCATTTCCACCAGAGCCCCAACGCGAGTCATAATAGGCTCCCCCGTAGGACTCGATGATCATGGATTCCAGTAGGCTCGCACGCCTCAGTGTGCGAGAAAGAACAACGCTGTCAAAGTTAGAAAATTTTGGCAATGTCAGACGCACGCTGATGCGCGCAAGAGAAACGCTTAGACGAAACGGATCTCCGCTTCCAATCATTTAGAACGTCAAGAGTAATATGTACGCACACTAGTGCGTACAGGAAGCATCAAGACTGGTACAAGGTTTAAGGCTACACGGATAAAGTCGGCTCCGACAGCAACGCAACACGACCTAGAACGCTACGCAGTCTATGTCGATTATAGTACACTTCAATTATTCAGGTAAGACTCCGACAACACGAAACGTCGCCACTAATCATTTAAAACTTCATGAGTAACACGTACGCACGCTAGTGTGCACAGATGCCATCGTTGGGACTGGTACAAGGTTTACGGCTACACAAAGTCAGCTCCGACAGCAACGCAACACAATGTTTACAGCTACGCGGTCTAGTTTAGTAGAGGTGCAATTTATTTAGTCAGGTGAGATGAAGACTCCGACAAACGAAACCCCGCCTCCAACCACTCACACAACTCCAAGAGTAATATGCACGCGCGCCAGTGCGCACAGATAGTATCGTCGAAATTGGTACAAGGTCTATAGCTTCACGAATTAAACTCCAACCGCAACGCGTCACAAGGTTTTATAGCTACGCCGTCCAGGTCAACCCCAGAATTTGATCTGATTTGATTTGAGCCTCATTTCCACCGGAACCGCAACGTGAGTCATAATAGGCTCCCCTGTAGGGCGCGACCGTCATTGATTCCGGTAAGTTCGCACGGCCTTGCGTGCGAAAATATTAGTCTTGTCAAGTTGAATTCGGTAAATATTCCAATTGTGGTATGTTCGCGTACTAGCGCGTACACGAGAGTAAAGAGTTAACGCGTATCTTCGTAAATGTATTGTTATCTCTGTGCGTAATGGGGTGGAGAGACCACCTCACTTGCACAGGTGTTTGGGATTTAGACAGCTTCGTATAGTCCGGTGTGCTTTCCGAAAGCAATAAGCTTTTTACGGTAGGTTGGGTCCGCGAGTAGGCTTTGTAGGTTGCACGGGGGATTTATGAACGCTCGTCAGGCTGCCGTGAGTGAGTTGCAATCCACCAGCAAGTGTTTCACGCTGATAGCCACTTGGTGGCAACAGGTGCAAGGTGGCGCGTTTGGTCCTATGTCGACATCCATCAGGTGGTTGTGAGTTATCAACATGTGTCCCGCTCACAAGCGGTTGATGAACACTTGGTCTTTTCTGTTGGTGAACTTTGTTTCCCATTCTCCAACTGAGGGTTCGACTGAGAACACTTTTTGTCCACTCTGTTGGCACATTTCATCCCATCGGGATGTTATATGAGAGTTAATAATAGGGAACCAGTCCCGGTAATATATTGCGAAAAATTGTTCTTTGTAAGTTCACGCCAGTTTAGCAAGCGGATCCGCATGATCGTTTCCTCTTATTCCCACATGTTCTGGGTTTTCCAGCAAAATTCAACTGCCTGACCCGTTTCGGACATCACAAAGAGATCATGCTGCATTTTACGTCGAGCTGGATGTTCGTAGTGCAGTGTTTTAAGCTGGGTGAGGACACTCAGACTGTCTGAGAATACGTCGTATTTGGGGATGTGATCTGTTTTGGCAATCGAGATGGTTAGTTTGACTGCGGCGGCTCCCACTCCGTCTGCGGTTTTGGAGCTGTCGGTGTATGTATGGCGGTGCTCTAAATATTCTTCCTCAAGTAGCCTTAGAAATTCATGCCGGTACGCCTGGGTTGGAGTAGTTGCTTTAGGGTGCACCTGCAGGTCTAGGCTGACCGGTGTGGGGTTGATCATCCATGCTGGTGTGTTAATTTGAAAAATTCGGTAGGAGAATGAAGGCTGAATAGCTTTACGATTGATGTTCAGCAGGTCAGCATGTTGTCCACTCGAAGGGAAAACAGTGGGCATATGTTCTTTTTAGCCGCGAAAAGATGCTAATCGGTTATGTTGGTGATGGGGCTGATTGCCGGGTTGTTGTGAGACTTCTAGTCTGTCTTAGAATAGTATTGTAGCAAAAGTTTGTCTCGCCAGAGCGGAAGTGGAGGTTCGTTCGCGCGCACGTTAAGGGATTCGATTGGAGTGGAGCGGAACGCGCCGGTTGTGATACGCCAAACATTGTTTGCGGTGGTCGGGAGAGAGTCGAGAGTATTTTTGACTGCTGAACCGTAGACAACGGCTCCGTAGTCCATGCGCGATCGTATTATTGCTCTGAACAACGTCATTCCGGTGTCCATGTCGGCACCGAACTTCATGGATGTTACCGATTGGATAAGGTCCGTCGACCTTTTGCATCGAGTCGCCAGGGCTGCAATGTGTTGTGGCCACGTGAGTTTAAGGTCCCACACAAGATCCACAAATTTTATCGTTTCTTCTTATACTAGAGGGGTGTTGTGCAGTGTTAGGGCTGGTTTCAGGTGTAAACCGGGCACAAGGGTGAAGTGCATGCATGCTTTTAGTTTTAGAGTGCGAAAATCGGAATCCGTTAGGGAAGCCCAGTTCTCGACTAGGTTTAGGCACTTCTGGAGTTCATGTAGAATTGTTATGAGGCTGGGTGTCTATAGCTTATTTGTAGGTCGTCCACGTATAGTGATGAGAGCAGTCTTCAAGAGTGACACTGAGGACGCTTCCCTGGGGGACGCCTATTTCTTGCGGATACGACGGAGACTGTGTGTTGCCCACTTTGACCCTGAAGGTGAGGTTTTGTAGAAATTGGTGGATGAAACGTGGTAGGCGACCTCTCAAACCTTCACGGTAGAGATCCTTCATGATCCCGTATTTCCACGTAGTGTCGTTTGCTTTTTCAGCGTCGAAAAATATGGAAACCACATGTTCTCTTCGGATGAAGGCCTGTCTAATGTCTGATTTTAGTCGTACGAGGTGGTCTGTTGTGGAGTGGCGCTTGCGGCCAACGCATTGGATGTTTTTAAGGCCTGCATGCATTTTAAGGTAGTCGACTAGGCGTGAGTTCATTCTTTTCATAGTCTTACATAGGACGCTAGTTAGGGCAATGGGACGATAGTTATGTGGGTCGCTGTGACATTTTCCGGGTTTGGGTATCATGATAATAACGGATTCCCGCTATTGATTGGGAAAGAATGAATTTGAATACAACGTATTGAACACATTTAGTAGGTGCTAGAGAGCGTTGTCAAGAAGGTGTTCGATCATGTTGATGCGCACTCGGTCCGGCCCGGGTGAGGTTTCACGAGTGTGGTCGATAGCATATTGTAGTTCATGAAGGGAGAAAGGTTTGTTGTAGAATTTTTCATTTGTGGAAGTGAAGTCGATTTGCTCACTTTCTCTTAGGATCTTTTCCCGTTGGAAAGAAGCCGTATAATTTGTTGATTGTGATATATGACTGAAAGTCTGAGCTAGTTTGACCGCGATGTCCGCGTATGAAGAATAGACAGTGTCTCCGTCCGACAGTATATGGATAGGTCGCCCGGGGCGACCTTGGATACGTCTGATTTTTCCTCACACTTTTGAAAGAGGGGTGTTTCGATTGATTGTGTTAACTAATTGGGTCCAGCTTTCTCGCTTCTTCTCCACGCTAAGTTTGCGGAACACGGCAGTTTCCCTTTTCCAGGTTACTCAGCTCATGGGGGAACGTGCGCGGCGGAAGGCCCCGTACATCCTTTCACGCTGGTCCATTGATTCTTGTACCTACGGGGACCACCAGGGTTTCGGGAAAAAGGTTGAGGGTGAATACTGGGGAATGCATGCGGCAGCTGCACTTTTGAATTTCTAGTATAGATGTATGACAAGGTCGCGCTTTGAAATGTCTTCGGGAAGGCCCTCCACATCGTCCCATGCGACATTTGTCGAGTATTCCTCCCAGCTGGCTTTCCGGTAGTTGAATCAAAGTTCCGGTGCGTCGGGATTGTTTGGTCGGTTAGTAAGGAGCGATATGATCACTGGGTTGTGATCACTGTCATGTGTTGAAGGCAGGACTCCCCAAACGAGTTGGGGAGCTAAAGTGAAGGAACAGATTGATAAATCGATGGCGGTTTTACTTTCGAGGGAGATCCGTGTGGGTTATCCATCGTCGAGGAGGACCAGGTTGTGAGTGTCTATGGTGTTGGCCATTTTCACTCCTCTGGTGTCTGTTTTCACGCATCCCCACACTTCGTTGTAGCTGTTGAAGTCTCCAAGGAGGAGTACGGAATGATGCAGTTGGTTAAGCAGATCGGTCATTAGTGCCTTCGTGAGGTCGTGGTTTTGTGACGAGTAGATAGATGTCACTGTATTTGGTTTTGAGATACATATCTTCACTGCGACAGCTTGAAATTCTGTTCTCAGAGGGAGGAGGTGATGAGGTATGCTTTGATGTTGTTGAAGTATTGTGTTGTTGTTCACTTCGGATCTGTTTCACGCCCAGATTTTGATGGTCTGGAGTGGTCGCGTGGTTTTGTAGGAACTTTCGAGGTGTTCTTAGCTATGAGGCGCAGGTGTCCTAGATCGAGAGCGTTCGCATGAGCGTCCGCTTTCTGTAGAACATGATTTCCCAAACTCACTGCGTTCTCGGCTGTGAGTGCTTCTTGAGCGAGCGCGTTTCTCTTCTAGGGAGTTTTTTTTCTAATATTATGATGGACTGAGTAGTAGTCATTAGGATATTTGAGTCGAGTGGGATGCATAATAGATCACTGGTTTCGGGTATCGATGGTCGTTCTCACTTGTGAGATGTTCTGTTGTTGGGCATGTTAGTTGAAGGCTGAATACCTCACTTGGGTTTTCTCTGGGTGCGGTTGCAGTTAAGACGGTCAGAAGTCGTTCAACGCTCCGATCGAGGCGAGCTGTGGTTTATGGGATGCTGCTCATCCGCGGTCTTCGTCGGAGGATCGCTGCTCATCCGCGGTCTTCGTCGGAGGAAACTTCGTCTCTTAGTCTTTTGATTTTCGGGTTATTGGACCTCTCCTCGTAGTCGACCGATTTGATTTGATTTGAGCCTCATTTCCACCAGAGCCTCAACGTGAGTCATAATAGGCTCCCCCGTAGGGCTCGATGATTATTGATTCCAGTAGGCTCGCACGCCTAAGTGCGCGAGGAATAAACGAAACAACGCTTTCAACGTTAGAAAAAAATGTGAAAATTTTAGCAGTGTCAGACGCACGCTAGTGCGCAAAAGAAAAAACGCTTTCTCGAAACGGACCTCCGCTTCCAATCCTTTAGAACATTACGTTTGATACGTACGCACCCTAGTGCGTAGAGGTAGCATCTTCGAGATTAGAACAAGATCAGCGGCCACACGGGCAACAACAGCTCCGAC
>SDVV010000715.1:0-29442 GCA_016164225.1 Gammarus roeselii
TCCATCCACTCCAATTCTGTTTGACCATTGAGAGTTACGAGGCTCAGTGTCCTTTCGTGCTGTGGTTCCTGACATCTTAAGGCAAGGCACGAATGATCATTAGATACCTACTCCAACTTTTAGAACTAACACAATTGATTTCATTGCTGCAAAACAATATAACTTCTCTCTTGGAATAGTTTTTAAATTTCATTTATCGTCGGTCAATTGTATGCAACTCTATTTCCTCGCTCTCTTTTGCTTTGTTAACGTGATGATACTCTTACTAGCATACGGGCTCCAGCACTGGCACTGATGCGTGCTGTTATTGCACCTCCTGCTTGTCTGTGCTGCCGTTTACGCTACTGGAAGTTTGGGTGATGGAGTAAAGGCGGCAGCCGTGGAAGTCACTGTATTGGGGTTGGGACTATTTATTTTATTTCAGTGAACAAAATAAAAAAAACATACTGTGAAATTAAAAATTGAAATTCACAACTGCTAGTCATTTTTTGTGTCAGTACTTAATTAACAAGTCGTGTATGTGTTGCTTACTGTTCTAGTCAATTATTCAAAGTTCACAACATTTTATATTCACTCCTGACGAGCAATGCATCTACGTTATTCCTTCGTAACTTTACTTCAGCGATAGTCAATTGGTTGAGCCCGTCATTGCCTGACCGCCGAACTATTTGACTTCAAACTACCTTATTTATATCTCTGTGCCAAGTATACATGCGAGTTGTTCTTAGTTGTGCCTTTATTGCTTTTGAATAATTCTTATCTAATTGTTGAAACTTCATTATTGTTCCTATAATGGTTTATTGGTATTAGAAACACTAGGCAGCTCCCTATTTATTATGGTGCTATTAGAAAATATATGTGTGCAAGGTTCTGCGTTTTTAGAGACTATGATATGTTTTTGTTGCTGTTCAACGATTTTTTTTTGTCTGGTGTCCATTATCATCTACTATTGTCAGAAGAAACGCCAATATGATTTTATTCAAGCTCATTTCATTGTTCGTTTTTACCTTCGTTGGAGGACATCCGTCACGCAGTTCTGAACCCAATACAATCATGTTGTTTTCCATGCGTGGGCAGTGCTTCACTAAGAAGCATCTGATCTATGAGAGGAGACACCATCCTATTTGGTTCAGCCAGTTACTCATGTACAAGTTTAATGTATGCCTATGTTTTTGGATCAATTTAATTTTTTTACCTTATTTATTCATTCCTAACCTCTCGCTATCATATCGCCTTAAATAGGCAATTACACCGAACACACAGATAACTGATTTTTCTCGGAATACCTGTATTTGTTCATCCAGGCATTGTTTCCGATAATTATCAACTTCCACATAAGACCGAAGACAATTTGTAGCTGTTCGGGCTTTTCCAATTCGGCTGTTACCCTGGCCACCCTAACTTGATAAGGGTCGGCTGTTGAACGAATGGTGATCAGAGATCAGAGTGTAAGCTTTTCATATTGTTCAATTTTGGCCTGCAATCCTAGCAGCTCTGCCAACCTAATATACTAGCTGCATGTTTTATATAGTCTTGCTCTTTATCAGGCTCTGTGTAAGATCCATAGGTAATAACTGCTGTTGCCTCGTTAAATAAAGCCTCGTAGAGAAGTTACTTTTTCTCTCACTGCTAGAACTTTAACCTTGACCTTCCTCAACAAGCATGCAATGTATCAGTATCCAGAGTACTTATTAAAGTTGCTCATCAGTAACGTGCAGTAGCCATAGTCGTTCTTTATAAGATTCCGTTTCCTACTCCAAAGCTGCTGCTGTAGAGTGTGTGCCTCTCTGCTCCGTAGTCTTGAAGTGCTCCGTAGTCTTGAAGCCGCCCGCTGAAGGGTTAAGATATAAACGTGAACGGTAAAGATGACACGAGTTTACTATGAGATGCTCTTTTTGGGGTTCGGATGACGTTCTTGTTGGGTGAGAGCTTTGCGCAGTTGAGGTAAATATGCGAAACGAATAGGCCTGGTTCGGATGCTGGTCTGTTACTCGTACTAATTGTGAGCTGTTTGTGATGAGAGTAGATGCATATGCGGGTAATGGGGCCTCTCTAATGCTTCTGTAATAGTGTCAAGTATATTTGAGTAGACATAAAATCTATGTGTTGTACGTACGCTTTATGTATTATGTATATGTATGTACTCGTGATCCCCATCGGCAATAGTTGATGGGGATCACGGTGTGAGTACGCGTATTCGACTGGGGGCTGGCTACCATAAGCCTGCGGTGTGAGTACGCTTATTCAACTTGTGGCTGGCTACCATGAGCCTGCGTGTGAGTACGCGTATTCAACTGGTGGCTGGCTACCATGAGCCTGCGTGTCAGTACGCGTATTCAACTGGTGGCTGGCTACCATGAGCCTGCGTGTGAGTACGCGTATTCGAATGGTGGCTGGCTACCACGAGCTTGCCTCCGTTCTTGATGGGATGTTCAAGCCGCAGTGGCGTATTACAAAGGGGAAACACGAAGGGAAATTACGTGCCTCATTTTTGCAGGTTATCATCGCTGTGTCATTTGTAGTACTATCACATATCTACGAGCAGTCGAGTTCCTCAGGATTAGTATCCGTTCAATTATCACTCACGGACGAATGTGGGCATATCCTAGATGCTGCCTTTGTCTATCACTCTTTAAGATGGCTATATTCACTTCATATTTGCGGACCATGACGTGATTGTAGTCACTCGCAACAACGCATTGGATCCCCGTTTGCTAAATCATGTTTTGTAGCGACCAAACATTTTGACTATTCTTATCTCGGAAGTTGCATTTTATTGGAAAAATCAACCGTTCAGTGTGGGGATTGACACTTTTCTGTGTGAAGCAAATTAAAAGCTGCATGTTGACCGGTTACCTCTTGGCTGGGCACGATTCGAAGCTATTGGTCTAGCGCTAATCCATACAGAAAAGTTAATAAACTGCTCTCACTTCAAAATTTCCTTGCAAACATTTGGTAAGTCGTTTGATATTTTGCATGGACTTCACTCAGTGGTCTAATGCGGGCGTTCAACTTGTAGCGATATCCCAGTGCAATTATCATGACCAATCTAAAACCATTTGACCCACTCTTTTCGTGGGCCACTTGCTGTCATGTTTTCTGAGGCAAGATATTAAAGGATGGCCTTTTTGCCCTCCCCTATTGAAAAATTTAGAAGTATCACCAGACAGGTTGCTGTCGAGATACTGATGATGTTGTTCTGCATAATCATTTTACAATTTCACATTCGACGCTTCAAGGATATTGACTCTGCTGCGTTAGCTACTCTAATTTATCATAGGGCGTGGTGAGCGATCTTTTTGTAAGAGAAATACTAATTAATTAATTATTCATATGCAAACTTATTAGTATTTTTACACAAAAAACAATGTAACAATTTGTCACGAATCCGATCATTGTTGTTATGTCAATTCCATCAGGTCTGTTGAGCACTGCATGTTCCAGTATAGCTCCAAATAATAGCGTGCCTATTCAGATAACTTCAGAGCCTTATGTCGTGCATCTCGTCAACTTGTGATGTTGCCAACCTGCTGTGATTTCCGTGAATTAGATTCGATATTGACAGCCGAAATTATGATTTATGTGTTCATGAAACAATAAAGGATTTAGGGTATTTGTAATCTTCTGACGACTTTTCAACAAACAAATTGTAACTAATTGTGTCTGGCGATTGCTTTATTTGTGTAGTTTTGCTACCAAATTGCCTCAACATTATATCGTGTTATTTCAATCTGAATATATGTGTACTACGTATGGCACGTAGGGTAAGGGATTCAACCGTCTGTCAGAGCCGAAGAATGGTTAGTAGAGGATGAAGTCGCATCCTTAATATGATCTAGAGAGGGTTTAGTTCGGCGTGTTTTGGCATCTTCAGTCGCTTCCGGTGAAATGTTTCTACTCCCAGCTTAGAGACGTTGTTTTAATCAATGCCGATGTTTTTTAAGCAGAGTGATGTCATGCACGCATTCATTTGATTTTTTTTGTGGTGCAAATCTAAATGACAGCACCATACGCCGAGCTCCACGCATCATTATGTACCCGGCTGGATATGTATTGTGACTGTGGCTTTGTGTAAATAATCTGGCGGCTTTTAATACTAATTATCATAAATAAATGCTGTTGACAGGTTATGCTTTATTCAAAGACATCGACAATGCTGGGAGAAGTATCGTTCCGTTATGGCGGACGACGTCTAGTTAATACAATACGAAAGCAAGTGCTGTAACAACGGCTGCTTCTGGAATACCGGAGCAGCCGATGAAACAGCTCCGCAATGAGTCTTGAAGCCTTTTTACATTGGTCGAACCTACATGATATCGGCTTAAATCAAATCTGTTGTGGATCCTCCATTCAGTTCACTGTAATTTCCTCAATCGTCACAGTACCGTCTAAATTCTATCCGGAGGGAATGTTTATGACTGAGGAACGCGTGTCCGTTAGTTGGAATGCTGTCCGCTCCGCAACTCGACCAGCGGCGCGCGAGCAACGAGCGCGCCGCTGCGGCGCATCAGCATATGGTCTCGCGTCAGAGCTCCGGCGGAGGTGAATTCTTTGAACTTATCTAATCGGCGTCCGCAGTGTACTACGTATGTTACAGTGAATAACACTCGACCGGTAGCGTGTAAATGGGTCTCAACTTACAGGACCGTGTTACTCGACTTGATGAACGACTTACGTTGACGGAAACGCTTTCTGTGTGTACTGAAAATCGTTCCAATTAACGGATAATCAGAGTTAGCAGATTGATGACCGTTGAAGATTTGGAGATGGTATGGTTGTAATGGAGATGGTATGGTTGTAGTATACACATACGTATGGCGGTTTCCTTTAGGTCTAAATGAAACCGCTCTATGTTGAAACATACTTGTACATGCACGATCTTCATGCAGGGATACCGGAAATAAAACTCAAAAAAATTATTTCTGGCGTGTATAGTACATGCTCCTTTCCTCTGGTCATGACAGGCTTATGTGCCCTTCATTAAGTAAGCTCGTCGTATGGATTGTGTTTGCTTCAATTATAAAAAAGTACATCGAAGGTGTTGCGTGAAGCAAACTTTTGAGATGATTAACTGTACGTTAATTACTAGCAGAAATGAACTGTTTTGACGCGGGATTTCTATCGGAGTATTGTCTCTTGCGGTTTACTTTACATTTATGTGTGCCAAAGAGTGTCATGCTTGCGCGTATAATTCTGTGCTTGTGTTTACCAACGACGTGTGGTCATCAAGGATTGTTATCACCGACGATTTGTTGACCTACAATCATCCTTAGCAGCAATCAACGTTTAGAGGTTGCTCGCTGTCATAGTTTATCTGCCCATTGTTTTTTCTAATTACAATATGAGGAGATTATCGTCACTTTCGACAGATTAGGCGGTTGTTTGTTTGCTGTTTTGTTTTCTTATCTGCTACGAACGTTTTCTGGAATAAAACCGTCAAGAATATATGGCCAGAGCACTTGCTCACACTGTCGGGTCGGCTTCACGGCGGTCCTCGTTAACCGAAACGGTGGGTGCGGGAAGGACATGGACTCCATCGCGCCAGAAATCCTTGTCATTCTAATCTAATTTTAGCGGCTGAATGCTTTTCTCCATTCGCTGCAGGGCTTGTAACTGTGGTCTTACCAATTGGTGCCTGACGGCCAATCACAGCTGTGCCCAACTGTAAAATTTATTCGGGTTGTCAACATGTTCTTACCCATTTGGAACTGGCTGTCATTAACTGCTGTGGCTATTTGTCTGTGAATAGCAATCAAGATTGTTGTTTAGATTTTGAAATATACTGTTTGGTTAGAAAGTTTTTCAAAATTTTATCTACTTTTTACTGAAATTACATCAAATCGAATTATAATGAAATAGTGCATGGCTAATAGAAAAAACAAAGTTATATTATAATGATAATTTTTTAAATATTCATATATATATATTACAAATTGTTAGATTTTCAAATAATACCAGGAAATAAAGGAAAAACAACTATATACAAAAGACAGCAGACAATATTGTATTTGGTTGAGGGTCCCGCTTCACTGCTTATGGCTAGTCGTAGCCGTGCTTGAGAGTTTCTTGCCTATTACTGGTCATCTTCACATATATCTACCTCAGGTGGAACAAATGTTAATTTATATTGAATGCTGATATTACGCGCGAAATAATGTGAATATTCACAAATTATATTGAACACAAATGATTTAATTCTTTTTAGTTGTCCATCGCCGGAAATTGAACATGGCTCTCATGAGTCCTCAATGATAGACGATGTCATATGGTATATGATGAAGTGCTGAGCTTGAGTCAATATCGTTTAGGGTTGAGGATGGCTTTCTTGGTGGCCTATGTCTTCGTCCATCAATCGTGGAGACCCGGGTTCTATATCCGGCGTTGAAAACTATTTTTTGTTTCCACTGTTCTAACGGTCGGTAAAAAATTGGTCTCAAACGCTTGCTGGGTACAATAGGGGTGACCTTACCTGCGTCGATTTTTAGCAAGTTTACCTCCCTTCATATTTCGCTACCGCCATATTTCATATGAGAACAAATTTTGTAGCTACTCATCTTGTGTTTAGTGCAGAAGTGAAGGCATTCTACAAAAGGGAATCTGTTCATATAGCACACCCCGAACACACCCCGTCAGAAAGAGCCACATAACAACTAATGCATCTTGACTCCATGGCTGTCTATGCCGTACTTTCTAGAGCTACCCAACGACCGCTCTCTTGGAGGTATATCAAAGCAGACTGAATCGAACGCATCTAATTTCATCATCTTTAATTCAAAAGGAATTATAATGAAATAGTGCATGGCTAATACAAAAAACAATACAAAACAAAGGCTAATACAAAACAAAGGCAATTTATTTTCGACTCATTTCAGTTACGAAAATGAGCAATTTTCGAGGAAATTAACAATATAAAATGATAAAAAAAATGTTTTCCCTATGGAATGTGGCTGTCACACCATTAGGCCTTACAATAACTATTGTTTTCATGTCAAGTCGTTTCTTATGTTACAAATTATTTGGCAAAAAAATTGTTGAGCGCGCCATGGTTGGTTACAGGATTCGTGACTTACACATAGGCTTGTGTGCAACATTGTATACATTTCTGGCGTTACCAGAATATGTTCATTCTTTGCAGGATTCGTAACTTACACATACTCTTGTGTGCAACATCGTGTACATTTTATTGACTGGTATTACCAACTAAATGTTTTCACCTAAATACTACATTCGCACGTAGATAGTAATTTTTGTTCACAGATGAAAGGGCGGATTTGACTAATTAGGAAAATATTCACATAGTACCTCGCAACTCTTTGCTTTTGTATTGACCACAAAAATCTGCCGGGAAATAATTTGAGGGTGCCATTTGTGCTCTGCCACGCGAGGCACTTTACTCTTCATCCTATTACTAGGAAGGTTACACACAGATTAATAAAATCATCTGATGATGTTAATAAAATTCAAAGACGTACTTTTTCTTGGTGCCGTGGAGGCTTTTTGTCATGGTGCCGTGGAGGCTTTTTGTCATGGTGCAGTGGAGGCGTTTTGTCATGGTGCCGTGGAGGCTTTTTGTCATGGTGCCGAGGAAGCTTTTCGTCATGGTACCGAGGTGGCTCTTTGTGATTAAAATAGTCGCTACTATATTTGCTCTCATTTCTACGTTTTGAGATAATTTAAGCAATCTAATTTGTAGGTTTTGATGGTATTTAATAGTCACTAGGCATTGATGTTGCTGGGCAGATGCACTAAATCATTGTGTCGAGTATGCTATTGTCTATTGCTATGTTATGATTGAATCGCCTTCTATTGCTCATTGGGTGGCAAGCAGCAGTAGGTACATCGGGGGTTGATATATTCTGTCAGTCGATTACTCTGAAGGTGCTGTGAAACTTTCTATTGCAAACTAACTTATGTATAAGTAGCTACATGCCTAAGAATGTGTGTGAATACACAATTAACCCGGTATACATTTGCTGAGGTACAAATTAGTTGAGCAGGAGGCCGGCCGTTAAATGGGTGAACAGGTCACCTGCGTTAGCAATACATGGGTGAACTGGATCTATGCTCTGCAATGATAGGTGAACTGAAAGGCCTACCTTGGAAATGATCGGTTGAAGTGGGCATCCGTGTTGGCAATGAAGATATTAACTGGACACCTACGTTGGCAATAAATGGGTGAACTGAACCCCGGCGTGGGCAATGATCTATCCAAATAATAAGTTATCAAAGGCTCACCGATTTAGTCTATCTTGTAATATTTCTGTATTGTTCTCTAACTTTAGAACTTCAGTCTCAATATGCGATGCTCTTCTGCGCGCTTGTGAGAAAGCCCCCTTCATTTTTAGCTCAATTGGAACTGTATCCTCATAGTTGTCAACTTGACAATACAGCTACGGTGTTATTGAGCATTTGAATGTAATTAGTAATGTCAATTGGCTGTGCTGTGTTGAGATGAACCTTTTGATGCGTGGTGAGGCCTATATCTAGCACGGACAGTGGGAGGCAATAAACTGTAGCTATCTAGATACATTGGCAGAGTATTGTGGCAGAAACCTTCTAGTGGAAACTGGACAAATAATGGGATAATGAATATGGATATTTTATTGGTCCAACTCTTCTCACAGGTGTCGTGGGGTGAGCACTCCACTGTTTCAGCGCCTGGCAA
Source organism: Gammarus roeselii (assembly GCA_016164225.1). Classification (NCBI taxonomy): domain Eukaryota; kingdom Metazoa; phylum Arthropoda; class Malacostraca; order Amphipoda; family Gammaridae; genus Gammarus; species Gammarus roeselii. The sequence goes on from SDVV010000715.1 coordinate 8,666, forward strand.
AATATTATCTGTGATTAGGGCACTTGAGTCCTCCAATTTGGCCATTTTTCAAAGTTTTTGTGCAATAATAGTAATAGTTTATTGCTAAAAAAGTAACGATTATAATAGTCTTTGATGCCATTCTGGCCTATTTGACACCGCGGCAGTTCTTATTAAGGTCACATCACTGGGGAGTGTTTCCTATAGTTGAACAATGATACCAAAACGCATGTTAAAAACTTAGATGTTATTCATGCTACTCACAATTTTTCCTGTCTATACCTGACGATCACTTATATCAAACATGCTAGAAAAAAGTGCCTGTGATATAATGTCTCGAATATCAATTCATTTGGTGTAAGCATTCGCCGAAACAAATTTCTCACGCGGTGTAATAACAATTTTCTGGATTATATTTGAAAATGGTCCTTTGTAGTCACTTTTCATAATTGGTAGACCTCTCTTTTGCTTGTACCGCCAACTGGACGTCGAAGCCATTTCAACGCACTCAATAGGCGCATGTATTTAGGGCTTAGTGAAAGATACTGGCAGTGTTAACAAGTCGTCTGGACAGTCTTCAATGAAGATGCGTTCTTGTTGGGTAGAGCTCAAACTCTTCTCCCATTGGCACCGTATGCAGTACCACATCCTATGGGGATACCTTCACCTTAGTGACGTTTTTTGCTAAGACCATGAACTGAACTTCTCGTCTTGACTCTCTGTTGAAACTCGCCAACGCCATCGCCTTTACTGGCTGCATATTAGCCAAGTCTGACCTTGTTCTGAAAACAGAATTCAAAACGTTCAGTGTTGGCTACAATCCAGCACAAGAGAGCTACCTACCCACACTTGCTGTGAAGTCTGTAATCGTGTTTTGCATTACCATTCAACTAATCGATGTGACTATTTGATAGGGTTTACCCTGACTGTGATGACTTCAAAGTATTGTAGAAGAAGAGGTAGTCGCAATGGGAGGGGCCACACGTTCTTATGCGCCTATGACGTCGGCAAGAGAGTTCTAACCTCTTAACATGCTACTACATTCACCATGTATGATGTTAGAAAGAGTCGTTACGCCCCTCCTTTGGCGACTACCTTCCTTTACTGTAACTTGGAAGACCCAACGTGCTAAGGAACGACCTCCAAAAGGCTGTTCTTTAAGCTTCGAGCTACCCTGAAACCTTTATCAGGGCGTGCTTTAAGCTTTGAGCCACCCTGACACCTTATCAGGGTGTGCTTTAAGCTTTGAGCTACCCTGAAACCTTTATCAAGGGGTGCTTTAAGCTTAGAGTCACCCTAAATGAGTTGCAGGAAAACAAGAAAATACAAACTGCCTTCATAAAATCAACTGGTTGCATTTTGTAATAAATTATACCTGTCCTTTTTGTTTTGATTATCACTCTCCCAACAACGAATTGCAGTGTGCCATTATTGAATAGCATTGAGATCTCCAACATTATCTACTTTTAATCAACTTTCATCTAAACTTTACATATTTTGTTGTATTAGATGCTCCTCCCTTTCATGGCCAATACTAGAGTTGCTAGTATTCTGTTGTATCAGATGCTCCTACCGTTCATGACCAATACTAGAGTTGCTAGTATTTTGTTGTAACCGTTCATGACCAATACTAGAGTTGCTAGTATTCTGTTGTATCAGATGCTCCTCCCTTTCATGGCCAATACTAGAGTTGCTAGTATTCTGTTGTATCAGATGCTCCTACCGTTCATGACCAATACTAGAGTTGCTAGTATTTTGTTGTAACCGTTCATGACCAATACTAGAGTTGCTAGTATTTTGTTGTAACCGTTCATGACCAATACTAGAGTTGCTAGTATTGTGTTGTAACCGTTCATGACCAATACTAGAGTTGCTAGTATTCTGTTGTATCAGATGCTCCTCCCTTTCATGACCAATACTAGAGTTGCTAGTATTCTGTTGTATCAGATGCTCCTACCGTTCATGACCAATACTAGAGTTGCTAGTATTTTGTTGTAACCGTTCATGACCAATACTAAAGTTGCTAGTATTTTGTTGTATTAGATGCCATTACCGTTCATGACCAATACTAGAGTTGCTAGTATTTTGTTGTATCAGATGCTCCTCCCGTTCATGACCAATACTAAAGTTGCTAGTATTTTGTTGTATTAGATGCTCCTACCGTTCATGACCAATACTAGAGTTGCTAGTATTTTGTTGTATCAGATGCTCCTCCCGTTCATGACCAATACTAAAGTTGCTAGTATATTGTTGTATTAGATGCTCCTCCCGTTCATGACCAATACTAAAATTGCTAGTATTTTGTTGTATCAGATGCTCCTCCCGTTCAAGACCAATACTGATGTTGCTAGTATTTTGTTGCATTAGATGCTCCTACTGTTCATGACCAATACTAGAGTTGCTAGTTATTGCCAACCCTCGTACAAATTTATACGAGCTTCTGACTATTTATAGTTGGAGAAATATTCTCTCCTTATCTGCTTTAATCTAACTGTGTCATCTTATTCTTATTGTATTCTTTAGAAGGTGCTTGAAATGACGCAAATCGTTCAAAACGTTTCAATTGAAGGATATTCTACTGGGTGATGGTTTCATACCGGTAAGCAAAATTCAGCTTGTTATGCATTTTGGTTTTCCCTTGTTTGTTTACGTTGTCAATTCACCGGTTGTGTTACCTAACATTGTTATTTTCATCATATTTATAACCCTGCTTTCTAGCAGTAGAAATCAAAATCACTGTCCTGTTTTGAATCGTGTGCTCAACCCTCTAGTTCAAACATTGTTATTTTCATCATATTTTTAACCATTCATTCCAATTATTGTTTCTACCATAGACACCCACCGACACATCCGTTTCATTTGAAACTTTGCTCCTGTTGTGTGCATGTAATTAGTATAGTAGCCAGCTATTCTTTGCTCTACTGTGGATTTATTTCATGTGTGTTTATCACGTTAGCTCTCACCATGCTCATATACTCGTTAAATCACAGCAAAGTGCCGGCACACATGTGTCCTTGACAAGGTCACCTCGCAGCAGCTGATGCATGAGTGAAACGTTACTCTGGGCTCAGCTTTTTATGAATAGTTCATTTGACGCTGTAAACGATTATTACATTCGCTTCTGGGGAACTAAAATAATCATTGCCATACAGCAAAACAAGTCGTGTATGAGGATTGAAATCGAACAAAGATCACGTTTTTTATTGGTCTAACTCATATTTCAAAGCTTCAAAATACCCTTACGCCAACTGTTGACTAGTGCCAACCAAATTGTTTATCTGAGAGGGGTTACAAGCTAACACTGTAATGATGAGTCTTGATACTTCCACTCTTGTCACAATATTGTTTATTATGCTGCCGGTACTGGTCACGTCCCCACTTTAGCACACTTGAGTATTTGTAGCACTTGTGTGTTGTATCATCTCGATCATTATTTGTAATGATGTTGTCTGCATTACTTGATAATCCTGGTTTGTATTGTGACTTACTTGCACTATTTTAGTTCTGTTTTTGCTTTTACATTGACTATTTTGTCATTTAACTAGCTTTAATGTCCTTCCCACTGTTGATTTTATTTCAAATGTCAATAATGAGTGATATGTTATAATTTTGGTATCAAGCTTTGGAAGTTTGAGCTACCCATCACGTTTTTGCCGTTTATGTTTGACGTATTCTAACAGTTCTTGTCATCTGGTTACTCCTGTGGCACCATGCATACCTTCGACAGTCACAGCACAAAGGACATCGAGTTTATGCAAAAGTAATCTCAATCACTCTATTTTAATTTAAAAGTTGTGTGTTGCTTGACGCAGCACTAGTTGCTGGTTTGACGTTAGGAACCAGAAGGATGCCGACTTCAGCGCTCTAGAAAGCCTCTTCTTTCTGATTGCATAGTATTTGGATTATGTACCACATTATAGCTGGTTATCATGTATTGTTGCAGTGTTTGTGGCATGTAGACATAGTGACCATGAGTCCTCACACCATCCTGGTGGAAGCTGCGATCCAGCCACATATTAGCATACCAACCAAAAAGTTACCGCAACAATTTTTTTTTTGTAGCTTTCGTGAAGAGGTAGCACTGGTGAGGACCCTTAGTATTCTAATGCTCGTGATCCATGTAGCACATGCTTGTAACTGCTCTTCATTTAGCGGATTATGCTAGTTGATTCCAATGAATTACTGCCAACTTGCTAACACGATCGTAAGCAGTAAAACTTGCTAACACGGTCATACTGCCAACTAGCTACACCATCGTAATCAGTTAAACATTGCTCGCGTAATGGAGGCGAAAGGCTCTAGCAATCAACCCATTGTTTCCCAGGTGGACACCGCAAGGAATACAACTCCCTCAGTTGAACTCTCGATGAGCCTAACTACTGCTAAGCGAAAAAAAGATTAGACGTTGACATCTCTGATAACTGTTTTGAAGCGTTTCATACCTAACTCGTTTTGCTCAATAGGCAGACCAACTTATGACCATCAGAGCCATCTACCACGTTATATCCACCAATTTTTACGAAATCGTACCTTCAAGGTCAAAGTCGGTGACATTCTGATGCCGTCTTGCCCCCACGCGTCCCTCAGGGGAGTGTCCTCAGTTTTACTCATTTTATCCTTGAAATCGATCAGTTAGCAGACATCGTACCCTACAAAGGGAGAAGTCTCGGGACCTATGTGGAGCTCACTTTACGCCAGATGAGCCCCTTAGTCTAATATAATACATAAGACTGATTTTGTCCCTGTGGCCTGCAAAGTTGTCCTCAAAATAAGCGGCCTCTGTTCTATCGGAGCATATCTGTGCTGTGCTATCTGAGGGATGATCTTGACTTTCGGGCTGTGTCTTTCCTTTGTATCTGTGACCACCGCTCCACAGCAGCTGTCACCAATCTTTCTCCGTACCCCCCAAGCTTGCTTTAGGGTTCTGCTCTCAGGCAACCGAGCCAGTGTTTTTCTCGGAATGGTGGCGGGCCGCTCTGTGTCAGGCGTGCCAATAGCTCTCTCCTGCGTCCCCTCCTTCTCAGACCGATTTCCATAACTCACTTTCCTCTCCGCTTTCATTCTTGTTATTTTCGGATGGTTCTGTCAACACCTTTTTTCCTTCTTACCCCTTCCACTATTGTGCAATATGATTATCCTCTCCTACGTTTAAATCTTTCCCTGCGTTTTGTTAACTAGCTGCTCGAAGCCCTTGGCTATAAGTATGTTGTCAAGGAGGTTCAAGGTGAGGAAGGATTATTCTCTCCTACGTCTAAATGTCGCCCCTCAACCAGAGAACAAACTGCTTGAACTCCTTGGCAATAGGTTGTTTCGAGGAGGTTTGTTAGGCACTTTACCTGTAGGTCGCGGCTTATCCGAATTCTTTGATATCTCGGTAAATCAAATGTATTCTTGTCAGAATTCTGACACTTGCAGGGTTCGAAGTCTACTGTTCTCTGTCCTCTGACCTATTTTTGTCTCGCCTCAGGCTCCTCCTCGACCTCGATTAAGTCTTCATTAACAACTAGCACCGCTAGGAAACTGGGTGGTTGTTGATAGACACTGGTTCCTCTCGGCAGACCCAGGCTTTGCGGAGTCTGTCTCGCCTCACCCACCGGCCTTCAAAGATGTAGTCTATTAGCCACAGCGCTGAACGTTGCGGCGATGTGAAATATATCGAGTTGTTTCTAACTGGGCTATCCTGATCTCCTTGCCTAGGGAAAAGCGTTGTAGCTGGCAATTATCTACCACCTATTCCCCCCGCGAGGCTTCAAGGTGAAAGAGCTCTTTTATGTGCAAGGTGCTAGGATTCCTCGCAAATAAAAACACTTAGGGTCCTAAATTGGGGCATCTCTGTGTTAGGGCTACCGAGCAAAAAGAAAAAGAAACTAAAAAGAAGGGCCAAGTTGACTAAGTTTTTTTTTGTGGGTGTGCAATAGTGTACCTGGATCACTGCTCCCGCCGGATGGTGTGAAGACCCATGGGCAATGGGTCTATAGGCCCCTGCGCTTATCACATGGCAAAGCAATAAAAATAACGCGTTTAGTAACAATGAGATGAAAGTTTTTGCCTTGGTTATTGTTCTTGAATGTGATATCTTATTCATTAACCAAACTAGCTGCTCTTATTTTGCAGAGTAGCGACTGTTTATGCAGTATTGCATTGCTATATTTTTTTTGCCGTTTTGTTCATTTCTGTCTTAATAGCACCATCCTTCTTTGTTGCATGTATTTTGCCTTTTTGCTCATCTTGCCATTGATTAGCTCTAACATAAGCTACACTACTGTTCATATCGTGTTGAATTGTATAGTTAGCTACCTATCTATTTTTTTATGTAGATAGCTTGTTCCCGATTTGTTATTCTCTTCTATACTTGTGTAATTTCTTTTCCAGAATAATTGTACAGCAGTTTTTCCTATCACTATTCGCCAAGTGTACATAGTTGGTCTAGTTTCCTCACACAAGCTTGTGCAATACCACGAACGTCTGTTACATACTGAAGGAACCACAATAGACCCACACAAGCTTATGCAATACCACGAACGTCTGTTACATACTGAAGGAACCACAATAGATAGCAAGAGTTGAACAAGTGCATCAAAAGACAACCACGACTGATGCTTGCATGCTCATTACATACAACTATTTCCAACTAAGCTTGTGGAGTAGGGTTAGGGATACGAGGTTACCTAATGGGAGGCTACTTATTCTTCCCGTCCACAAGGTTACTGTGTCTTACTGGGCTCAAACATGCAATCTGTCACACCAAAGTCTGGCTCGTGCAGCTAGGCCCGCAACCCACGCGGCCGGCACAGAGCAGCTAGTGATAGATGGAAAAGTGTGCCATACAGACGACCATTAGACAGCTAGCGCTGAACTAGTCACAGAGCAATGACTTTGTGATAGCTAGTTCGTAAGAATTGAACTAGCATCACATGCTAACTTCCGTGTATAGAGCTAGTAAAGGCTGAACTATTTACACTGACGACCATCAAACAACAAGTAAGAGCTGAAACAGTCTCATATAGACAGTCACGAGACTGCTGTGAGAGATGAACTATTGAGTTACATATGGACGACCTATAGGCAGCTAGTGAGATCTGAACTAGCTGACAACCGGCTTGTGTGTCTTCTATATCTGTACACCATTCATATTTCAGTGAGAAGTTGGTTGCTACACGTTTTTATATCGTGTTCACGGTCAAGAAGTCATGTGGACTTGCGACCGAAAATGGCAGGTATGTCAAGGATTCCATTGGTGGAAAAAATGGACAGGGAAGCCTTAACCTGTAGGCGCCCTATTATAAACGTTTCACGCACAAAATTGCTTTTAACTTTCTAACATTTTAATTATAGTCAAGAAAGACATTGTTATTGGAAAGTACGGGAAATTTGACTTTAACGTTATTTTTTATGATTTGAGCGTTATGTATAAATCGGAACGTTTGAAGGAAGGAATCAGAATGTTCAGAAGAAATCGGAACGATCATAAGAAAACAAAACTTTCAGGTGGAATCTGAACGTTCAGAAGGAATCTGAACGTTCAGAAGGGATGTAAACGTTCAGACGGTCCAGACGTTCAGACGGACGTTCTTAAAGGGAGCGTGCTGCAGCAACTTCTCAAGTCCGAGCTTGTTCCTTACGTAGAGCGGCCGCACCAAAAGTTGCTACGCTCAAGGCTGGATGCACAACATTTGCCCGACCCCTACTTGGGGACTGAGTGAGATCACCTACCTGCCATGTTACTAACTGGTGATCCTTGCCCCAATCCTCTTTACTACAAAAGGTAAAGCGGGCGGACTTCGTCGCGCCCATTCATATGATTTGGGCCCGGGGATGCCATGTTCTCATTCTTTTGGAGCTCCCAATCTGGCAATCTGGCAAACCTGGCAAACCTGAATACAGGTTTGCCACAGAAATAGAGGTTGGCACATTTAAATACCAAAAACAAGTGATCTCACTCCCTAGGTACAGGCCCTTGCAGTTTCACTGGACCTACCAAGTGCGGATGAATGGTCGCGCACAATTCGACCGATAGAGCACTCACGAGAATTTAGCCGCTCCCCGAAGAGAGAGCAGGCTTTATCTAACACGGCGAGTGTTCTAGACTAACGAGCATTTTTGTTTCTCAGTATGGAGCATACCGGAGTCATTTGAACACCTTGTAAACACTTTGTTCCTAGTCTCTTCTCGGTTGCTTCAGTTGACTAGCTCTCTTGATGTTGGCCTGGTTCATAGTAACATCCAACACCCGCCACTAATGGGACACTTTTCAAGCTCCTGCCTGTGATGAGAGGGGCTTTGGATGGTTAGCACACGAGATTCAGACCGTCGATCTGCTCTTTGCTTGTTAACATCCCCTACGAGCCGTGATCGTTGTAGGGGAGCGGCTGAACATTCCCTTCAACGAGAATTGCAAGCCGTTTCTTCGCTTGTTGACATTCCCTTCAACGAGAATTGCAAGCCGTTTCTTCGCTTGTTGACATTCTTTTAAACGAGAATTGCAAGCTGTTTCTTTGCTTATAGACATTCCTTTGAACGAGAATTACTAGCCGTTTCTTTGCTTGCTGACATTCTCTTGTACGAGAATTGCAAGCTGTTTCTTTGCTTGTTGACATTCCCTTGAACGAGAATCACAAGCCGTTTCTTTGCTTGTTGATATTCTCTTAAACGAGAATTGCAAGCGGTTTCTTTGCTTATTGACACTCCCTTGAACGAGAATTACAAGCCGTTTCTTTGCTTGCTGACATTCTCTTGAACGAAAATTACAAGCTGTTTCTTAGCTTGGTGACAATACCTTAAACGAGAATTGCAAGCAGTTTCTTTGCTTGTTGACATTCTCTTATACGAAAATTGCAAGCTGTTTCTTTGCTTGCTGACATCACCTTAAACGAGAATTGCAAGCAGTTTCATTGCTTGTTGACATTCCCTTGAACGAGAATTGCAATCTTTTCTCAAGCATTTCAAGCAATGACATTGTCCATATGATATAATTGTATTTATTTATTTTTCACTCGACCTTGACATGCCACTTTGTAGTTGCTTTTCCTTCGCCCAGTACATTTATGACGTCATCGTGAAGAGAAGGCCTCTGGCAGCCTCCCTCTCCTTTTGTTTCCCGCCAAGTGTGGGTTGAAGAACGGGAGAAAGAAAGTCACACTCATAGGGAAGGCGAGTCGGGAGCTCCCCATTTCCTTTTTTTACCCACTTTCCACCATTTGTTGAGTGGGTGTTAAAAAAGGGTAATAAATGACAATCTCACATGTTGGGAATGTGAAAGAGCAGACCTCACTCAATTCTTAATCACCTTCCACCATTCGCTAGAGAAACGTCGAGTCAGAGGCGAAGTGATTGAAGTGTGGAAGATTATGAAGGTTAAGGAAAACGTCGACTGAGCGAGCATTTTCACTATAGATATGAACGGAGTGAATAGGAACAATGAATACCAAATCGTTGGGTAACGTTTCTCACTCGACATCATGCGCAATTTCTTCACGTATAGAGTTGTCGAAGAATGGAACAAACTTCCAACGGAGGTTGTAAACAGCAAAACAGTCGAAACGTTCAAGTCGCGGCTCGATAAGTTCTGCATAAATCGCCGATAAATAGCTAAACCGTTCCCTTTCTTGATGTTAAAAGAACAGAAATGGCACTTGCAGCTCTTAGACGTTCTACTTCAGAATTTGCTTTCAAAAGGCAACCTAGTTTGGGCCATAGACATGTTGTTGTCTTCCTACACTTGTGAACACTTGTAAACCGCCAAGAGGGAAAAATAGACTAGAGGGGGGGGAGAGGAAATCACACCCCTTGTGAAGGTGAGGGGGCAGCTACTCTTTCCCTCGCCTTCCACTTCAAATCAAGCGTAGGCAATAAGAGCTGTCCATGACACTCTTAAATTAGAAAGGAGGGGAGAGGCTGATACCCCTCCTCCTTTCTCACCCTCCATCCTGGGATTAAACTAAGGTAGAAAGAAACCTCGCTCCAAGAGAATTAAAGGTGCAGCTCCCCATGTCATTTTCCTACCCGCCCCACGCAGAGCGGGGATTAAAGGAGGGAGTCCATATTACACATATCAGGGAGATGCGAGAGGCTGACTTTCTCCTCCTTCTCGCTCCTCCTCCGGTGTAGCGCTTCTGAAATATCCCTATAATATTTTCTCCAGGTTTGAATGGAATTATTACCGGCTTTGATGTAGCTCACAATAAAGTGTGCATATGGGTGATTTCAACATTAATTTATTCCATATTATAGATCGAAATCAGTTGCTGACTATTGCAATAATTTCTTATCACGCGGATTGTGACCATTAATTACTAAACCAATGCATACAACTGCTGGATCTGCCACTCAAGTATCATTTTCACAAACAATGTTGGTTGCATAACACGCGCAGCTGTGATCATTTCAGATGCCTGCGACCATTACCCTATTTTTATTCACATGGCGAAATTTCGCCAATACTGTAATCCGACTGTAATGACATGTTGTAAGTATTGCAACCGTAACATACAATTAAGGAAATACTTGAAACATGCGAGAGTTTGATGTTATAACATCCATAGTAAACTCCAATGAAGTCTTTACATCCTTACACTCTGTTCTAGTTGAGCTCTTTGAGGCGCATTTCCCTCAAATAACAAAGGAGTTTTATCACTAAGAAGCTAAGAATGAGTGGATGACACCAGGCTTGCTTGCTTTTTAAAGAAAACAGACTGACTACTGTCGATTCAAAAGTCATCCCTCGCATACAAACATGGAAACAATAAAAATGTTGTGAATATGCGTTCATTAAACTGTCTACTATTGCTCGTGGAAATCATATTCAAAATCTGATTGAAAACTCTGGAGGAAATAAGAAAAAGTCTAGAAAATCTTTGGTAATCTTCTTGGATAAACAAACCAGTTCTTCGGATTCAACTATTATTATTATATATGGCGAGGTCATCATTGATCCACAAACGATTTGAAAGGTTTCAAATATTTACGGGACTGGTTCTTTATTATCTATTCCCATATAACATCCCGATGAGATGAAATGTGGCAACAGAGAGGACAAAAAATGGTTTCAGTTAAACCCTCAGTCGGAGAATGGGAAACAAAGTTCACCAACCGGAAAGACCAAGTGTTCATCAACCGCTTGTGCACGGGCCACACGTGGCCCGTGCACAACCACCTGATCGATGTCAACATAGGACCAAACGCGCCACCTTGCCTCTATTGCCACCAAGTGGCTATTAGCATGAAACACTTTCTGATGGATTGCAACGCACTCGCGGCAGCCCGACAAGCGTTCCTAAATCCCCCGTGCAACCTACAAAGCCTACTCACGGACCCAACCTACTGTAAAAAGCTTATGCTTTCGGTAAACACACCGCACTAAACGAAGCTGTCTAAACCCTAAACACCTGTGCAAGCGAGGTGGTCTCTTCACCCCATTACGCACAGAGATAACAATACATTTACGAAGATACGCGTTAACTCTTTACTCTCATGTACGCGAACATGCCATAATTAAAATATGTACTGACTTCATCTTGATAAGACTGATATTTTCGCACGCAAGGCCGTGCGAACTTGACTGAATCAATGACGGTCGCACCCTATGGGGGAGCCTATAATGACTCCCGTTGAGGCTCCGGTGGAAATGAGGTTCAAATAAAATTTAAATAAATATTTCATTAGTATAGCTACCTGGTGCAACAACCTTGTTCTGTGAACCAGATTAAAGTAAAAACAAGCGTAGATTATAAAGAAAATTGTAGCTGTGCTATGTGGATACTTAGTCATTTTGCTGTTATAGCAGGTCACAGCGTATCTGCCACCTGGCCCACAGCTGCGAGGATATTCTCCCCTTGTGATGTGGCATCAGCGTTTGCCTGTTTCTGCCACATTCGCTAGTCTGGATGGGATAACAACCCAACCAATGTAATAAAAGCAATCTTAGGGATCATTGGAGCTTCCTTAACCCAACTCGTCAATGCATCTCTTCAGTAAGGAATTTTTCCCTGTGCGCTCAGAAATGCTCATGATTTGTCCCATTTTTACAAATAAAAGCAAAACTGTCAAAATTATTGCCCATTATCAGTCCAGTTCGTCATGAGCAACGTATTTAAAGTTCTTCATACTAGATTGCATACTCTCGTTGTAGCTACTTCGCCTAATTCAATATGGCTTCCAGGCTATCAAGAAAACAGAACTTCCAGGCTTTCAAGAATACCGAAAATGCATTATTAAAATTCGCTGGATATGTTATTGATGGATTTGATAGTAGGAAAGTCATTGCTGCAAATTTCTGGCTCTCAGAAATGCTTTCGACTGAGTTAACCATAAAGTTTTAGTGGCCAAATTACAGCAGTGCGGAGTGAGTTCCACTGTAAAGAATTTGATAACAAGTTTTCTTGATAGAAAACACAACAAACCATCATCTTGTCAGTAACCCTTATACAAGAGCACCGCAAGGATCGCTTCTTGCACGTTTGCTCTTTCTTAATTATACCAATGACATTTTTAACTCTAGCAAGAGTTGTTGGGCTTTTTGCGGATGAAACTGCTATGATTTTTGATTTTTTTCCAATGCTATGTTACTGATATGATAATCAATTGGTCCACATTTCAAACTGGTTCACATCTACTAAGTCAATGCTAAATGTTGACTAAGCGCAGGTTATGATATTGTCTTGGAGGAAGATGGCCATTCATAACACAGATCGAATTGAAGGGTCAACACGCTACAAATGTAGGGAAAACTGAATTTATTGATGTAACAGTAGACAAAGACTTCTGATTAGAACGTTATTTTTCTTTGCTTTGAAATTATCCAAATTGCGTGTCATTCTCTACTCGCTTCAGAATTGTTTAACAACTTCTGTAAAAAGTTTTTTGTGCTGTTATTTTACCCAAGCAAAATTTTAATCCTTGAAATCCTTTGTCTTAAGTCCCTGGCAGGGTGGGGACCGATCCCTTTCTCCTCTCTCAGCCCGTCCCTCACCACTCACTATACTAAGGTTAAACGAGGGATAATGACGAACACACTCCAAGGAAAGTGACAGGGGTGACCCCTCCTCCCTCCTCCTACCGGCCTTACAACCCTTCACCATCCCACCAAGCGGGTGGAAGCGGTGGTGAGGGGTTCATGGCTTGCACAAAGTTTCAACTCACCTCGCAGCTTCCTTGCGGACGCTTCTGCTACCAGTACTAAACGACGGATTGCATTTATATTTGTCCAAACTTTTACCCGCACTTTTACTCGCGACTAGCAGCACACCCTATTCCGTCACATCTTCGACGTTTCTTCCATGCTCCAAGAACTGGCCGTCAATCCTAACGCCTCTTCATGTGCCTGCTTTATAGAGATGTACAGCTTCCTGTCAACCCGTTCTCCAGTCCCATAGTTATGACGACTACGTCCCATAACAATGCGAGCGGCTGAAGACGACCCCACGGACGTCTTTTCCGCCATCAATTTCATTTACTCGAAGTTCAGTGCTTGACTCGACGAAATCGAGACGCAGCCACTCATATGACTGATATGATGGAGGATTCTAACTCCAGCGTGGCTATGTGCAATACCATTGTTCAATGGTAGAAACCGAGGACCGCCTACATCTGAGTATTTCGTTCAGACACCACTCCAACCTAGATAACACCTTGTGTGAGGTTAATTTTCCCCACAAGGTCGTTGGTTACATACTTTAGTTTTTACGACGTTCAAGATTTTTCCTTATTCTGTAGAGCATATTGTGCTATCAATTCCTGCATTATATGATGCCCTAGATATCTTTTTAATATTGAAAGTCTTAGATGCTGTGGCATTTTTTTCCTGGGCTTCTTTGCACTCAAATGGCCGACACGTCACCAATGAGATTGGTATGCTATTTCTATACCACCTACTTTGCTTTATTATGTCTTATTTATCTTCTCTCACTTTCTGCTAGGGAACGCTTTGCTTCGTTTCCCTCACTACTTCAATTAGTTCAATTGAAGCAGCGCTTTATATCTACCGATTGTTATTAGTGATCATCTAAATTCATAAAAGGTACGACATCTGCAATGCCAGTCTCAGACTTGTCATTCTGTCAGATACCTGCTAGCTTTTGGCAGGAAAGGAACACGACTCATGCGACCTTCACCATCGGTGCTTGCTTCGATTTGTTCTGGGGATTCAAGCGACGCGCTGTGATGTGCTAATAAATTGGCATTGCAACACCTGCTCGCAACACCTGCAACTATACGCAATTCAAGTATAGTTGCAATACTCGGATTGGGTTAAGGCACCTTTTATATCATTCCATTTATATATTAAAAGCGTTGAGTGATATCCTCCTGTCTCCCTTCGTCATGTATCAGACGGGTTTTGCTCCTTAGGCCGGGGCAATCACAAACTTCGGACTGGAAAAGTAGCAGCAGGACGCCTCCTTATGGAACGTTCATCTAAACGTTTGAACCCTCCAGAACGCTCTGATTTTTTTTGAACAATCCAATTCCTTCCTAACATTCCGATCTACTCTGAATGTTCTGATCTCTTCTGGACGGTCTGATGTCTTTTCCTAACATTTTGACTTCTTCTGGACAATCAGATCCGCTGTTTTTATTTCCGTTTATATTAATGTCCCGCTTTTTCTAATAGTTTTTTTTACCACAATTCAATACTGAAAAGTTGTAAGCTATGTCTTGTAAGAAGCGCCCAAAATTTGGAAGATGAAAATTACCGTCCTGTCTATTTGTTACCACGAATTGAATCATCGCATACATGTCGTTTTCACTTACAAATCCCCATGAGTTTTTGATCATGACAACTACATTAAATGCGTTACAACACATCCTGCTATCTTTTTGTACACGAACAGACACAAGGCGTGCTTTACTTGAATTGAGTATTCGTAGGAGGGTTACCAATGACGTTCCTCTCGTTGCAGACGCTGACTACGTGCGCCGTAAGATCGCCCGCATCGGCAACGCCTCCAACACGCAGCAAATCGGCAGGTTCCTCGCTGAGAACATCCCCCAGGGCAGAGGTGAGTGAGGGGGTCATACGTGGCACTTTGGGGGCACACACACCTGACCTTGGCTATCCTGAGAGTGTGGCAGTAGTAGTGGCAGTACTGCCCTCTGTGAGCAAAACACTCGACTGCTTCCACTCAGTCTGAACTGCTTGATGTTCGTTACGTTCGTAATTTTTTTGTTTGTTCGCGCTTGCCGTGCAGGTCTGGAAGGCCTGGACGTGCCTCGGCCGCGAGTGGTGGCCGCTCGTTCAGTCAGGAATTCCAGCGGGGTCAAGATCGAGAACGTTGAGCCACCAGGTGAGAACAAAGCAGTGGTAGTTGGAAGATTATCAAGTAGCGGAAGCATTTATAGAAATGAAACGCAATTTAATGATTGATTGAAGTGCCCGAGATACTTTCATGTGTTATTCTGCCTGTAGATCTGCAGCTTTTCCATTTCCTCTCCTATTTTGAGACGTTAAATTGCACACCTGCAGTAGTCATGGGTGCTCGGTAACTTCCTCTGCCCTCGAAGTGTGCTTCTATACATCTGAGCAGACGCTGACTACGTGCGTCTGCTGGAGTCAGCTTATAAAACGGACAAAATGTCATGAAAATTAAATTGCAGTGATTGCCAAAACTAATCCGAAACAATTTTTTAGTTTTATTTTGAGAAGAATAAAGGTCAAGATGTGTAATAGGTGCTAGTGAGAAGGATAGTGGTGAGCTAGGAACCGATGACACTACATGCAGTGTCGTACTAAACCAAGACCAAGATATTTTTCTTCTGTACAAGGGGTGGATGGAGGATTATTACTCCTATAGATCACTAACACTTTAGGTTAGTATTTTATTATTTCTTATTTCGTGGGCTCTATTATTTAACTGTGCCCTTTTTTCATGGTGATTAATTTTGGATTAGTTATATAATTATGTATTGTTAGATGCCCGCAGGGGTCCTAGGTGGACTATGCGGTGTGTTAGTTAGCTCCCGGGCCCCTAATAAATATCCGAGCACAGCTAAGCGCTTTGATAGCTGACTGGTGTATTCATATTGTTGTTTATCTTATAGAGTGAAAGTCTTGAAAGGCACTGTGCGTGGAGGGGACAAAGCGAGTCGAGGCATGTCGAGGCGAGTGGAGACGAGTCGACTGGCGAGGCGATGAGTCGAGACGAACCGAGGCTGGTTGAGACTAGGTGACCCGAAAGTGAGGGGTACTTGCAGGACTCGAGGGATCTGGGGTTTTCGGGAACCCCGGGGACTTGTAAGACCATTAGGATTTGGAGGGACCCACTTGGACCCTTCCGAGACCCTTTGGGACACCCTTGAGACGCTTTGGGACCCCCTTGAGACGCTTTGGGACCCCCTTGATAAACTTTGGGACCCGTTTGAGGCCCCTCTGAACCCTGGGTCCTCTGCTTCCCCCTCCCCACGCTGTAAAACCCATACACAGAAAAATGTATATAAGTGGAATGCTTGAGTAGAACAATTAACCATTACAGTCCGCGGATTACTGGCGCAGAGGGCGAGCGTCGCGTCGTGGCTGGTCGAGGTGCGTCGAGATCAGTCGAAACATGTTGAGGCGAGTCGGGTTGGTCGCGACGAGCCGAGACAGGCCGAAATAATTCGAGACAATCCGAGATGAGCCGAGATGAGGGGTCTCGAGGGACCAGGGAAGCTCGGAAAGACGTGGGGGACTTGGGTTACCTTCCGGAATTTGTCGGGCTCTATTGGGACTCAAGGGACCTCTGCCTCCCCCACCCTACCCTCTTAAACAATGAGTGCAAAATCAATAATCCGAGCAGTTTTTCTGCCCGTGACGAACCTGCCCTTACTTTCTCCTTCACGATCCACAATTTTGTCATGTATAACAATGCTAGTGAATTTGTGCGGGGGTTTGTTCGTGATTTTTTCAATAGGTAGTTTTTCTTCAGTCCGTGCTCGCTCGCGCGTGCACGGACCATTTGAAGTTTTTGGGGTTGACCTGGACTGCGTAGCTATAAACTTTGTGACGCGTTGCGGTTGGAGTTGATCTAATTCGTGAAGCCGTGGACCTTGTACCAATTTCGACGATACTATCTGTGCGCACTGGCGCGCGTGCATACTACTCCTCGAGTTCTGAGTGGTTGGAGGCGGGTATCCGTTTTGTCTGAGTCTTTATCTTACCTGAATAACTAAATTGTACCTCGACTTAACCAGACCGCGTAGCTGTAAATAATGTGTTGCGTTGCTATCGGAGCTGACTCCGTTCGTGTAGCCGTAAACCTTGGACCAGTCCCAACGATGAAACCTGTGCGCACTAGCGTGCGTACATGTTACTCTTGAAGTTCTAAATGATTGGAGGCGAGGATTCGTCCCGTCTGAATCTTGACTGAATAAATGAAGTGTACTGTGGTCGACCTGGACCGCGTGGCGGTCTAGGTCGTGTTGCGTTGCTGTCGTAGCTGACTTTGTCCATGTAGCCGTGAACCTTGTACTAGTCTCGACGATGCTACCTGTACGCACTAGCGTGCGTATATATTACTCATGAAGTTCTAAATGATTGGAAGCGGAGGTCCGTTTCGTCTAAGCGTTTTTCTTA
Organism: Gammarus roeselii; assembly: GCA_016164225.1. Taxonomy (NCBI): domain Eukaryota; kingdom Metazoa; phylum Arthropoda; class Malacostraca; order Amphipoda; family Gammaridae; genus Gammarus; species Gammarus roeselii. Next base: position 26,187 of record SDVV010000715.1, read on the forward strand.
TGCGCACCAGCGTGCGTCTGACATTTCTAAAATGTTCGATATTTTCTAACTTTAAAAGCATTTTTTTCTCGCACACTGAGGCGTGCGAGCCTACTGGAATCCATGATCTTCGAGCCCTACGGGAGAGCCTATTATGACTCGCGTTGAGGCTCTGGGGGAACATAGGATCAAATCAAATCAAATTCTGCTCTGTATTTATGTCAGAGAATCCGACTATTCCTAATCCTTAGGATATCATAGCCGAAAGACTAATTGAAGCCCTCAGCACAGTAAACGTTTCTTTTACGAAATTATTGAACAGGGGAATTATTGAATTGAAAATTACAAAGACCAAAATTAATCCCAGAATTCCGAAAGAGACTAAGAACGAAATCGCCGGACAATTATCAACCATTTTCCCACAATCTCTCACAAAATGGCACTTGCACCTCACTCTGAAAATAAGTCAACGTCACTCCAATTTTTAAAAATTGGAGACCGAAAATTTTCTCGTCAATCACCGACCAATTAGTCTCATCTCTGTCATTGACAAATTGTTGGAAAGTTTGATAACATAAATTACGGAATTCTTAGAATCAAACAGGTTGATTGGCAACTCTCGGCATGGCTTAGACACGATTGTTCCTGTCTGACGAACCTGCTACCTTTTTTCAAGAATACAATTTAAATTCACGGGGCAAAATCTCCAATCAACATCATTTACCTTTACTTTCAAAAGGCCTCTGATAAAGTCCCCCACTAGCGCTTAGTTAGTAAATTTCGCGTCATCGGTATTCGAGGCGAGCTTAATAACTGGATTAAATTCTGGCTTCCGGACAGACGGCAGCGAGTAGTAGCAACGAAACTTCCTCCACCTGGGGTAATGTTACAAGTCGCGTGCCTCAAGGATCCGTGTCAGGTCCTTGTCTCTTAATATTCTTGATAGGAACGTGCTTTCGAGCATTATTAAGTTTGCAGACGATACTAAGATAGGAGGGAAAGTGCAAACTGAACTTGTGTCAGCAGATCCAATTTGACTTGACATGATTGTTGATTAGTCGAAAAAAAAGTGGCAAATAAAATGTAATGTAGGCAAATGTAAAGTTATGCACATGAGTCTTTTTAACCTCAAGCACGAATATTCAATGTCCGGAAAGAAACAGATTCCTTCATCGAAAAGAGACGTTTTGGTGTCATCATTAGTAATTACTTGAAAAGCAGCAAGCAATGCAACGATGCTGCCAAAAACGACAACAAAATGCAAGGTATGATATCCCGCACCATCTCGTACAAAAAACAGACTGTATTCTTCACAGTCATGCAATGCATTTGTTAGACCGCATCTCGAGTATTCCGTGAAATTCTGATCTCCATATCTTTGAAAAATCGATATAATACTTGAGAAAATTCAACGTAGAGCCACCAAACTTTTATCCCTTTGCTGCGCAATAAGTCTTACTAAGCCAGACAACGTGAACTTAATCTTCATTCACTAGAGAAGAGTCTAGTCAGAGGGGATATGATCGAGGTGTGAAAGATTATGAAGGGTAAGGGAAACGTCGACCGAGCGAGCATTTTCACTCTAGATGCGAGTGGAGTGACAAGGAATAATGGATACAAAAAACATTGAGAAGCGTTTCACACTTGACATCACGTGCCATTTCTTCACGTACAGAGAGTTGTCATAGAATGGAACAAACTTCCTGTTGGTAAACAGCAATACAATCGGAACGTTCATGTCACGGCTCGATAATACTACACGAATCGCTGTTGAATAGCTAAACCGTTCTCTTTCTTGATGTTTTGAAAACAAATGACACATGAAGCTCTTTTTGACGTTCTTCTTCAAAGCTAATTCTCATGCAATCAAAAGGCAACCTAGTTTGGGCCAAAAGACCTAGTATTGTCTTCTTACACTTGTAAACGTATAAACTATTAACCGAATTATTAATCACTTCATTTGAACATAGTTAGTGTCCGTTGTTTCTCTTCAAGAACCTAACCTTGGCACCTGACAGTGTAGTCTTTATATGTATAACTGTACGATCTGTGTTGAACCGTATGATAAGTGGTTAGTCTGGCTTCTAGAGAACCGGTGGAACATCGTAGAATTTTCCAACTCCATTCCAGGTTATGATCTTTTCACCCCCCTAGGCATCTGTTAGGTTCACGAGCCGCACGGAGTCACGGCCCAACCAGGGGGGTGAACACCCTTATTTCCCTTCAGACTCCCCTCTTATTCACCCTTTACTATCTCTCCTTTTCTCCCCCATCCTGATTTGCTTGACTTTTTATTTACCTCGTTTGCATCTTATGTTTAGTTCAAATTTCCTTAAACTTGTCTCAGACTCCTTCTTAACAACTCTCCTAATAGTCGCTGCACACAAACACACACTCATACACACGCACGCACACACAGACACACACACTCAAACATTCGCACACCGGTTCTAACTATTCTCCCTTTGGGTGTCAAATAACAGCCAAATTGCGCTCTTTCTTTCATGCGACCTTTTTCTTCGACTATTCCTTCTTCTTCTTTCCATTCTTGCTGTTCTCATGCGTGAAATTCCCTACACCTAGTGTAGATCTCATGCATGGATCCCCGATTTTTGTCTCTTCTTCATCTTCCCCCTCACCAGGTGTTCGAGCGCGTAGCCCGCACCTTAAGGACTACTGCGGATCCTTGGGGCTCTGAAGCAGGGTAGGTAGTGTGTTATTCCTTCTTACTGCCATCCGGGGAGTGCTGGGACCATATGGCATCAGCATCTTAGGAGTTCCTGTACCTCCTGTGGCACCCGTACATACCATAGACGTTCGCCGCGCCAAGAACTTTGCCTTTGCGCAGTAGTATACCTTAACTCGAACACTGAAAAAGAAGAAAAACTAAGACTAACTTGATGCAGCACTGTTTGCTGGTTTGACATTCGACGCCAGAAGAACGATGACTCCAGCGCGCTAGAAAGCCTCGTCACTCTAATCTAATCTATGATCTTTTCAATTTGCCATGACGTTCTGTTCTTCATGCTAAGCTTCGTTTCCTAATTGTCATGTCATTAGTTTATTTTTAGCGTCTTTTCATTAATTCGCGCGTAAAATTTCGTAGCTTAGATACTAAAGATTTGTATGTAAATAGTAGTAGTAACCAAAGCATTGCATGTTCCCCTCTGGATAGTCCACCTGATGAGTTTGTTTATAAGCGAACACGTCGTGGACATTGAATTGTGATCTGCCCTATTGAATTTATTGATCCGTCTTCAATAAATTTCACACTGCA
>SDVV010000716.1:0-16452 GCA_016164225.1 Gammarus roeselii
CCTATTGGAATCAATGATCATCGAGCCCTACGGGGGAGCCTATTATGACTCACGTTGAGGCTCTGGTGGAAATGAGGCCCAAATCAAAAAAAAAATCATTGGTGATTGGGGTAGACAGGAGCCCACTACTGCTCTTGCCGTATGTGAACGCCAGCGAGGGCTCTTCTGAATCGGTTCATTTGTAAGTTACTGTTGCTCAACAGTTGTATGGCGGTAGTTAATTGGTTCTTAGCGTCATTGTTATCCTTCACTTGGTTGAGGACCGACAGGAGAGGCATAATGGCCATGCAAACTAATTCTTGAGCTTTATAGCACACTTTTTGTTTAAATAGGTCAGAATTTTGAGCGTATACGGAATTCCAGATCTGAGGCGGAAGGCGAGGAGGTACAAAGCTGGACTGTAATTCGGCTGGCGGGGCGAAATCAGCCATAAAAAGCTTTTAATTGAACCGCATCGAGTTCAATGTCCGCAGCGGTTTTGTAAAAAGTGAGACATTCAGGGCTGATGGCCCATGAAAGGAGAGTGGAACCCCCAATGACAGTAAAGAGGTCAGGGGTTACTGCGTCTTCTTCCTGACCGGAAAAAAGCGAGAGTTCGAGAGCATCAAAGCCATTAATCTCTGAAAGAGAGTTGTAGAGGTCCCCAATCGACCCTAAATTATCCTAATAACACTAAACACATAGGACGTGCATCGCAAGCACCTGTTGCTATTAATCAATCGCCTCTTTTGATCTCATTGTTCGCATCTCTATAAATGTAGCTACGACATTTCTGTTCAGCTAGTACAAATATTATGATCTTACTCATAATGACAGTGCAATAATATTTATTCAGTTAATACACGAATAAATGCGCAGATGCTAAGGTACTACAACGCCATTAAACATATATCATCAACTGAACAAGATTCAGATATTTTTCTTCAAACCCATGTTAACAAGACCATCCATCCGTCTGTTTACATTTCTAGAGGCTCGATTCTTGGAACATCCGAGGCAAGTTCACGTGTCTCTCAAGACGTTTAGTATTATTATATTTAATTATAACATCATTATTTGGTAATGGAGCACGAGACTGCTATAAAACTGCCTCAACCAATAACAAGTGTTCTTTATATTGTGCTTATACGCTACAGCCTACAGAAGAGTGAATTTGTAGGTAAGCTAGAGGTTTTGAGCACAAACGTGTTCATTTTCCCTTCCCCATTTTCAAGAATGTACGTTGATTGCTTTCGCGCCATTCAATAACTGACATCAAAGTAACTTAATGTCTATAAATATATGGCATAATTGATAACATAAGTATCAGTGTCAACACAAAGGGCTAACCTGTACTTAGGACTCCTAGACTCCAACATATGAGCAGGTGTAAAATATTATAATGTGTATGAGAGTATTGATCACTATGAAATGCCCGTTTCTCATTTCTTCAGGTAGCTAATAATTATTCTCCTATGTTATTCAAAATTCCTGGTAACCAGATTAGACCACTCATATTTCTTTATCCACCAGGGTGCTGATGATGAGTCATAATTCCTGCATCCACATAGGTAGGTACTCCCATGTAGATTCCTAGACAAAACCCATCTTTGTAAGCTCGTTTTCAGTTATTACAATGTATTTATATCACTCATACATTATCCTTGATTAGCTATAATAGGATAATCAATTGGTCTCCAGTTCACGTGGTGTAACATTCTTCATGCGGGAATTTTATTCCCACACCATGGCTACAATATGTGTAATGTAAGTGTAAGTGACTTCCTAATTTAGGTTGAACCATGGAAGTGAATTAAAATTCACACATGAAAAACATTACAAAAAATGTTAGAAATATACTAAATTGATTATCCAATTATTGGGGAATTTATGGGTATGCAAGGAAAAGTCAATTGGCTTTTCCTTGCATATCCACAAATTTCCCAATAATTGGATAATCAATTTAGTATCTTTTGCACATTTTTGTAATGTTCTTCATGTGTGAATCTTAATTCACTTCCATGGTTCAACCTAAATTAGGCAGCATAACCATCATCTTCGGATAAAGATATGAATCAAACCATGTTCTTTATCATATTTCTTTATTACTTGCTTGTGCTTTAGAGCGCAATTATTTTTTTTACAAGGACTTACAAGAATGTAAATTCTTATTATATATTCTCATATCCATCAATTTTGTTTGTCTATATTGAGGCAAACAGAATAAGATGGGAGTGCCCGCATTGTGGCCTCGGCTGAAAGGTGCATTTTTCTTCCAGCTCTTTCATTGGCCTAGGAACAAAGTAGAAGTCCAAGAGGACCAAGGCTAGAAGACTGAAGAGTTGATTATGAACAGCTTATAGTCCACTTCAGTCAAGACCCCGTGCAGGACCCGTGGACCTAGTCAAACCCAGATCAAGTACAAGAAAAACCAACAACATCTTCTTTGCTTTCTCCAGCATCCCTACCTCGTAACAAGTTAAGTGCATATTAGCCAATACACCAAGCCAAAGACTACAGTTTTGCTTCATTCCAAGCCCTTATAGCTACCAGGCGGAAGCTTACTACACCCTACCTAGGAACAATTCCATTCAATTCATGGAGTCAGACGCCTTATGCTCAAGTGAGGCACATATTCAAAATAAATTTATTTATTAGTTTCATCATTGATTGTATTGCACCTTGAAAAAGAAAGTGTAAGCATCCATTTAATTCATCTCCAAGACTGTGACTACTCGAGTAGCTACCATTAACTTTCACTCAATCAAATTCTAGTCACATAATAAACTAGAGGCCCTAATTGTCAGGGTACTGGTGGGGTTTGGGTTCTAAATCTTCGTGAATACAGTTATCTACCAAATCGAGACAATTCGAAGGGTCTGGTAGTGTAAACGTAACTCTACGAGTGACTATAAAATCAGAAACTCTTTTGATACCGGAGGGTGTCCCGAAACTGCTGGGTAAAGATCCACCATCTGGTACGAGAGGTCTGGGCTTAGATTGAAAAAATTCCACGCAGGCATGCCTAGTTGGAACACTTGAACTTTGAGTTGCTGCAAGAGTCTGCAAGCACTCGGTTTGGGTTTTGGAGTTAGCTGTCATAAGCTCCATTAAAGACTTCATCTGGTCCATACTAGTTTTAACTCAGCTGTCACTGAAGGTGATGTCACATTGCAGTCAATCTGCATAATTAAAAACGGGATCTGAAATCAGGATACGAGTATGAACTAGATCTGTAGTTGTACGTGGGGTGTAATATAAATAAGACACCAAGATCTTCTATACAAGGGAACATGGAGAGAGAGAAAAAATATATATACTTTTAAGTGAACACGGTGCTTTCACTTTCAAGGCGCAATCTGACTCCAATCTACTAATTGATTAATTCACGAAACTAGGTTGAGCATTATGGGCAAGCACCAACAAAGAGACACAGGGTCAATGACAGAAAAAGGCAGCGCTTAAATCTTTGGTATGGTGTAATTGAACTTCCCAACTTAACTGAATGATGACATCAAGGACAATATAGAAGGGGAAAAGAAGGGAGATTGGAAAGTCGACAAAAAAAAATCAAGGGCGCCGCTGTTACACAATGGGTAATCTTCACTGCTTTTCTTTTTATAAATTGTGAGTCAGGTCGAGAAATCGGTTTTGGTCTCGCCTGAAGTAGGCTGGCGTACAACGAAGGTAGTGTCGCCTTTTCTGTGCCAATCCGCAGCATAGAATGAAGGCTACACATTAAAAAATATTTGGCTAAACAGGTGCCACATGGGAGATAAATTCACACCATTCTGCCTGCCTCATACAGGTAGACAGATTGGGTGCATGTAGTAAAATGGACATAAAAAATAAAGAAAATAGTATACCCCTATGGGTGTAGCTACCAGGAATAAAAATGGGAGTCTTAAAGCTCCACAATTTAAGATTTACATTCAATATCATTTCACTTATGTTTATGATCCAGAATTATGCATTACTGGATGTGTGGTAAATGCAAAAGATGGCACCCTAATTGAAAAATAGGTTATTTACACTATATATATCTATACATAGGCACGGGTCATGGTAGGGTGCTACTCAGACCTGAAGATTGCTACCATGTGAGCAGAATACTAATTTGAATATCCGATTATAGCCTTGGGCTAAGGAATTCCCCATAGCTAGCTGCAACTGTACATTTGTGTAAGGTTGAAATCTTGCAGAAATCGTAAAATGTAATTATTAGTCTGCTCTAGATTTAGAAATCTAGCATGAGACACAAGGGATAACACTTATTGTATAAACAATGTTATTCTTACCTGTCTTCTGTAGGGCAAAATACGGATTCCAGGGTAAGCCGCCTTGTTTTATTACATTTGCACTGGCCAGCAATATATAGCTGCATTCACTATTTCATTGTATGGCCTGCAATTAGAAGACAGTTAATTCCTACGTATCTTTTGACATGTTGCATCAGTTTGCTTTCACAGCGAATAGTTTACAATATGAGAAAAAAAAACTCTACCCGTGTCCAATTACAAGTGTAAAATTAACTTGCAACACACACAAAACACTATGTATTCATATTCCGCTCTCCGGGGAGTTAAGAAAACGCCCTCTCGGGTTTTTCGCGGGAAGGCTTTGTTGCCTAGGGAGGCGTTGTTGCCATATTTGTGTCAAGATATTTCTCTGAATCATTTATTCCTTCTGATGAATGTTTCATGTTTTTTTGTGCGTGGGTTTGCGTATTTATTTCACCAAAATAAATATTTGTTTCACTGTCATTATGGTTGGAAGCAGTTTTGTACTAGCTGAACGGGAATGTTGTAGCCACCTATAGAGAGATGAAAACAATGAGATCAGAAGATGCGATTGCCCAATAGCAATAGGTGCTTGTGATGCACGTATAATATGTTTAGTGTTATTAAGGTGATGTAGGGTCAATTGAGAACCTCTACAAACTAGATCTGTAGTTTTACGTGGGGTGTAATATAGATAAGACACCAAGATCTCATATAAAGGAACAGAGAGAGGAAAGAAAAATGTATACATAACCGAGGTGAAGAGGCTCTAGGCATAAAACTCATCCCCGTCCAAAGCAATAATGACAAAAAGGTAGCGTCCCACCTCCCAGGTCACCTGCCCGACACGCTGGTTGGTTGAATAGCGGACGAAGGATCAAGAGGCTCCGAGCACCCCGTTCGCCGTCTCGCAGTTACTGGAAACTCATACTTATGAAACTTTCGATTATTTCTTGACATCGGCACGTTCAACATTAAAAGACTAAGTAAAAACAAAAGAAGAAGCAGGCTTTTTAAATATATCGTGTTGCAAAATGTTCATGAAACCTCTGCACGTGCCGACATCGTACTAGATGGAATTATCAGTATCGAAGATACTCCGAAGATCTCGTAAAACTGAATCTTGTCTAACAAGCTCTGTACCCATAACGCCACTTCGCTAGTTAACATTCCGAAAAAATTGACTTAATAAGAACTTCGTTTATAGATATAACATTATTTATTCGGTAATATAACATTGAATGCATTATTGCGTTGCAGTTGCGATTACCGTTCAAATGGACATCAGCTTAAAGAGGGAAACAGGAATTGAAGAACCTCTACTAATGGCAAATGGAAACTGAGATCAATAGGTGATACCATTGAGATCAAGGATGGTGTTTATATCTGAAAGAGATGATCGTGATATATATGTAATAAGAGCTTGAAATATTAGTATGCATGTTGGAGTATATTGGTACCTCTGCCGAGCATTTTTGTGTAACGTTGTAGAAGTTAGCAGTTCAGTAAAATTTTAAAATAACTTGATGGAACAACAGTAATCATAACATGGCATGGTAAGTTTCCTGATGACCATCTGCACCAATATGATACTAAGTTTTCGAAAAATTGTAAAAAACTTCTTGTGTAATTTCGGGAAAGATTCTTAAGTGCTTTTTTCTCTAAGAACCACCAGCCTGCAATTGCGTCATAGGATCGATGAGCGTAGTGAGTCAGGCAGAGATGGAGGGCAATGGCGTTTTGCGCTGGTATGATGTGGACGTTGTCTGATATTCAAAGATGTTGTGTACTATGAAGACTCGAATTCGACATATTATATCCCAAGGTATGTTTGTGAATGGTGATACTGTTGTGCTTTCATTTCTACAAATATTAGTTGGCTCCCGTGAAAACCCGTAATGCAGTACCTACTGCGTCATATAGCAGCTTTCCAACTTCCGCCTTGATGACGCCATATTGGACAAAATTATGAATAGTCTAGGATCGAAGATGTGTTCATTCCTGTTCTCACTTACCAATGCATTGATGAAATCTTCATTCGAAAACTATTATATGCCTTCAGGTTACGTCAAGAGGAAGATGGGAATTGATCTATTTCCCATCTTCCTCCTGACCATTTCATATTTCTGAATGAACAACCACCACGCTAGCATTTAATTAAAAAAGGTAGGCTAACCTGTATAACTAACATTAAAGCCAGGAAATATAACTGAAGGTCTTTTGAAACTCTATTTCTAACTACCATGACCTAGAAACTTGATTTCAGCTTGGCATTTGATTATAATTTCCTGGCAATAGAATTATCAGGTTACATGTTCTTACATAGTAATGTTGTGATATTGAAACTTTAATAGATGGTATGTATTGATATATATGAAAAAAATTCAATTGGTAGCTTGTAGCAATTTTGTAATGTGCAAGGACCCAGTTTGCATTTGTATTCACAATAGTACCTAAGTGTTGCTGATTTCATTGGTACCTAACCCTATTTGGAATGTTATGAGACGTCTCAAACGGAGTCCTGCGTTGCCACATTAGTAGGTTTCACTAAACCACAAATTTTCATTGACCAGTTGCTGATGAACTTATGACTGGGTAACTAACCTTCAGTCATTGTATATAGCATGATTTTTTTTTGCCAATAGTATAGTCAATCAAGAGGCTGCTGTGGCCAAGTGGTTGGTGTATCAGACTGCAGTGTCAGCCCCTGGTCCAGATTGCACAATTTGGCAGGCAGCGCACGCAAACATTGATGAGAAATATGTGATGCGCACGGGAAATCTTGAGATGAAGCGCACGTGAAGATACCTTTCATAGTATCGCACGGGGAGACAGTACATCGCATGTAAACAATTCTTCTAAAATATTTGTCGTGCTAAAATTTCATGCACCTATTTTCCTCCATAGCATATTAATTCAAGCTGACACCAAGATTCCTAACCACTGCGCATCACCATCATTGAAGAACTACTAATCTCTGACCAAACAGTCCAGATCGTCATCGGGTACTGAGAACAACTATCGAAAACCAATATCGCATTTATTGACGGGAGAATAAAAAAATTGACGATTCACAATACAACGGGCAATATCAGTCAAGTCAAAGGGCATCAGCGTTTGGTATGAATGCAACAAAAGCTAAACTATAATATTGAATTACGCCCTGCATGGTTTGAACAACAATTTAACATTACTGCATTTTGACAAAAGATTAAAACAAACACCGACGTCACACACGTTATGTAAACAAGTTTGCTGCAACATTCATGGAAAAGACAGAGGAGTGGAAGTGCAAATTCAGCATTGTTAGTAATGGCAATTTTTATTAAGAACTGACAGGTATTGTTCATCATAATTTATAACTACCATAAGAAAGAGTATCATCTAAATGTTACATTCTGTTCTGTATGACGCCTGGTTGTTGAAAGACGCTTACGTCTATGTGCGGTCATGTCTAGCTCTACTCACATGTAATTATGCAGTCTGTTTCTTGGCGCTCGCAGCCTTGCAGATCTAGTTCCCTGTTTTGTATATATTTGTCAGTCTCTGACAGTGGCGCACGTAACTCGGCAAACATACTGCTGCGAGCGCTTGCAAAGGTCTAGATATGCCGATCTCTGCTTCTGAGGGGCACAGCTGCTTCGGTTCTTGATATTCGGCAATGAAAATGCTCGTAATGTTCTCAACCCCGTGCCCAATTGTGCAATCTGGCCCCTGGTGCTGCATGTTGCAAGTTCCAGCCTTGGCAGGGACACGGTGGTCTTGTGGCGGGGAGATTGAGCTCCTCCCCCCTCTGTGTCTGCCTAACTTAGCCACCCCCATAATTAGAGGGAAATAGCTATATGTCAATACATACTGACATACATAGTCAATGAAAAAGATCTTGCAGAGGAAATAGGACTGATAAGTCCTATAGAAAGAGTTATACTAGAATAATTGCCCCTTGGTGTATCAGGCAAAGCGTGCTCTTGTCAACATAACCTTCTCATACGACAGTTGGTCCCACACTTATACCCACTTTCAGTCCAGACCTGTCATCTCAAGGAGTTGCAGATGCTAATGTAAAAGTATCAAAGTGCTATTTGTAGACAAAGTACCAACAATTTTTGACATTTAATTAAACAATCATATTGATGACCAATGAAGAATAGCTTGAAGGAGAGCAACAGGTAATGGCAAAGAGATATGAACGAGTATCAGTCTTATGTAGGATTTTAATCACCATTCGTGCCCAATAGGGTTAATGGAAAATTGTCTTCAATATTTGACTAATCTTTTTGTCCGACTTTCTCAATTTTTGAACTAATTGGTTGGAGCCGAATCCTCAGCCAGGGTAGAAAATTCATGGAGTGGAACTGAGGTCTCTGGTAGGATCTTCATAGGTATGGCTGTTCCTCGTGCCCAAATCTGTTGCTTTCAAGCATATAACGTTTCATCGTGCTATCCTTGGTTTGAAGTGAAGATAAAAGATGGTTCATTGTATTGGACTCAGTCTAATATCAAGTTTACAAACAATCCATTATGCCATAGTTGGTTGGTCCCATTTTGCAATGGAGCTTAATCAAGGTAAAACTAGTCAATTCACCTGTCAACATGCGCAGATATGAAACTCTAAAATGGCAACACCGTGGTGATGTCTGCTGCCAACTACGGCCTAGCTAGTTTAGCACCGTTCATCTGATGTCATATAGTCCTCATCACTTTGCTGAGGCCAGGGCAAAACCAATTGTTGGAACTAGCCTAATTTAAATGAAAATGGACCATTCAACTCTGTCCTGTATAATCTCTTGTCCTACATTGATGTGTAAATCATTTTTGATATTGTTCTGTTCTGTAAATCATCATATTCATTTGACAAACTAAGCACACCATTTTAATAGCAACACCAGCACACGGCAAGCGGTGGACCGATTGGAAAAGAAAAGGCTACAGCCGATAAATCCGCTATAAATGTCTGCATCAAAATGTCCAAGTTTGTTCCGATGTCATCTCCGCACGCCAGCTTTGCCGTACGTTGTTTGCGATGAAATTTCATAACTGCAATCCAATGTATGTCTTGATAGACAGAAAATGGTTAATCGTTGATAAGTCAAAACTTGAAATGTACAGCATACAAACTGAATCAAAACCAAGTTGGCCAATAGCAATTTAACTTTGTCCAAAGCTCAATTAGACTACAAATCTCCATTAGGAAAGCATTATTAGTTGACCAGCAAATCACAATCAATTTTTCTTATAGAAGCACACATTAGTTGGTCAACACACTAACAGTTTTGCTTTACTCTGTACTCCCAATATGTTCCACTGAATCACTGCTGTCTGAGTCTGTTGGAAAACTGATGTGCAATGTTGCCACTGCTCCTGCCGTACGGCGATCCTTTGGTCTGGAGATCGAGCGAGGACCAGCTTGCACAATTTGGTAGGCAGCGCACGCAAACATGGATAAGAAATGTGATTCTCGTGTGAAACCTTGATGAAACGCACGTGAAGACGCCTTTCCAAATATTGCATGAGGAGACAGTACATTGCACGTAAACAAATCATTAAAACTATTTGTTGCGCTGCAATTTCATGCACGCATCTTCCTCCTTGGCATATAAATTCAAGCTGTCACCAAGATTCCTAACCACTGTGCATCACCACTATTGAAGAACTACTCTTTTCTTTAACCGAACAGTCCTGATTGTCAACGGTTACTGAGAGAAACAAACCACAACTAATATTGCATTTTGTGGTGGCCGATTTTTTTTTTGGCAATTTACAATAAAATGCGCAATATTAATCAAGCTGAAGTGCATCAGCGTTGGTATGAATGTAACCATAGCTGAACTGCAATATTGAATTACATTCTGCACAGTTTAAACGACAATTTAACACTACTGCATTTTTGACAAGAGATGAAAATGAATGCTGACATCACACACGTTACATGAACAAGTTTGCTGCAACATTCATGGAACAGAAAGCATAGTGTAAGTGCACAATTATGCATTGTTAGTAATAGCAGTTAGTAATTATTGACAATGATTGGTAATTATAATTTATAACTACTATAAGAAAGAGTATCATCTAGATGTTATATTCTGTTCTGTAGGACTCTTGGTTGGTGAAAAACATTTGCGTCTATGTGCGGTATCTCAAACTCTACACACGTGTAATTCTACAGTTTTTTGCACAGCGCTTCCACCCTTGAGACCCTCAAGAACCCTTTTGAGAAACAGTGGACCCATTAAAGGCCCCTCTGAATCCTGAAACCTCTGCTCCCCCCTCCTAGCACTGTAAAACCCATACACAGGAAACATTGCATTTATGTGAGATACTAGAGTACAAAAATTAACCATTACAGTCCGCGATTGCTGGCGCAGAGGGCAAGGGTCGCATTGAGGCCGATTGAGGTACATCAAGATCAGTTAAAACATGTCGTGGCGAGTCAAGTTGGTCGCGACAAGTCAAGACTGGCCGAAATGATTTAAGACAAGCTGAGACCATGGAACCCGGGGAACTCTGGGACCGGGGGGACATGGGTTACCCTCCAGGATTTGTCGGGCTCTTTAGGGACCCGAGACAACTCTGCCACCCCACTCCCATCCTAAAATGCTTCAGTGAAAAGTTTTTTTTTACAGTTCACACATTAACTACCACTGATCAGGGGGGGCAAGTAGCGTCTATGCTGGTGGAGGTGCGTAGAGATAAGTTGAAACATGTTGAGGCAAGTCAAGTTGGCCGCGACAAGCCAAAACTGGCCAAAATGATGAGAGACAAGCCTAGGTGAGCTTAAGGGGGAACTTAAGGTACCCTCCAGGATTCATCGTGCTCTTTTGCAACCCAAGAGACCAATGACTGCTCAGATTATTGATTTTGCACCGATTGTTCATGGGGCTAGGGTGGGAGGCACCCTAGCCCCTTGAACAATCTGTGCAAAATCAATAATCGGAGCAGTTTTTCTGCCCATGACAACCCTGCTCCGACTCTTTTTCATGATCCACAATATTATAACGCTGGTGGACTGCGCAGCTAGAAAACCTTGTGACGCGTTGCGGTTGGAGTCTATCTTATCCGTGAAGCCATAGACCTTCTACCAATTTTGACGAAACTATCTGTGCGCACTGGTATGTGAACATATTACTAAAGAGGTTCTGAGGGATTTGAGGCAAGGATTTGTTTAGTTTCATCTGAGTTTATCTTACCTGAATAAATGAATTGTTCTAATACAACTAAACTGCGTAGCTGTAAATATTGTTGTGTTGCTGTCTGAGCTGAATTTGCCCGTGTAGCCACTGACCTAGTACTAATCTCAACTATGCTACCTGTACACACTAGGGTGCATTCATCTTACTCTTTGAGTTCTAAAGGATTGGAACTGGAGGTTAGTTGTGAATGGGTATTTTTCTTTTGCCCACCAGCGTGCATCTGACATTGCTAAAGTTTTCACATTTTTTGTAATGTTGAAAGCGTTTTTGTTATTTCCTCGCACTTAGGCGTGCAAGCCTACTGGAATCAATGATCATCGAGCCTTATTGGGGAGCCTATTATGACTCGCTGCAGGCTCTGGTGGAACTGAGGATCAAATCAAATTCATCACCTCTACTGCCTCCTGCACCTCTTTCTTAGTAATATCCGCAGCAAGTCACTCCAAAAAGTCATCTGCGCACCAACGCCCACAGCAGCAATGTCAGCCTCTCATTCTTGACATACTACATTTCATCAAAATACTCGCTCACCTTTACTGTCTACGACCACTTTCTGTCATCAACAACTGGCTGTTCTAATTTTTCACGACCTCCTCCTCTCTGGTCTCACCCTCCTAACTTCTTTCCAGAACATCTTTTTGTTCTCTAAATTATGACTGAACTGTCTGCTCCTCCTGGCCTCAGCGTCCTTTTTGATTCTCTTCACCACAGGCTTTACCTCCTTCCTGTTCTCCTTATAGTTGTCATAGGCCACCACCAACTTCGCCTGCACCCACTCCTTAAAAGTTCTTGTACTGCGCCACTGCCAGTTTGACATCCTTGCTCCATCACTCGCAGCCCTTCCGTCTGCACCGGCCTACATGTTGCACGCAACACACTTTCAAACATCTCATCAAGGCATCTCTGAACATCTTACATTCTTCCTCCAAATCCTGCAGATCCTGCCCTGTCACAATGTCAAACTTGTGAGGGCAGGACCTGCTGGAACTTCACTCTGCTTTTCTCATTTAGCTCACTAAATGCTCATAGTTTCCACGTATGGGAAATGATCGGTGGCAGTTACAGATACATGGTGTGCCGTTTAATTGGGTCAAGTAAACGTGAAACTTTGATAGTTTAGTGCCGATCACTTGTTCAATTTACAGTTATGCATTAGATTTATTAGGTATGTGAAGCATAATCATTAGATGACAGGCAATCGTGGTGCACATTCACTCATCATATTGTGCACTATTCTACTGCTGAGGTGTAAGCAATGGCAAAAAGCCCACCCAAGCTGTTCAAGGGGCAAGGTCAGGGAGCCTGCCAAACCAACACCAACTCAGCGCACACCAACCCGGGTCATGACCACTGGGACCAAGCTCACCTGGGCTATAGAAGAAAACCAGGCACCTTGGACATGCCGCAGCACCCCTACAGGTTTCACTGCCTAAAAATAGCCACTAATCTCTTGTCTGTCCGCTGGGTTCAATTCTGGGTCTGGCAAATGCAGAGCAGTGCTGGAATACAGGCCACATCAGACATGGGTGGCACCCACCCCAGGACCTTGGATAATGGAGGATTCAATTTGGCCCTGTCTTGCCCTTTTCAATAACTGGAGTCTTCCCAATCAGCTAGGCTGATTCAGAAGTGGGGTTAAAAGTAAAGGATACTGAAGATGAACCTGCTGACAACGAACCATTGGATGGATACTTGAACATCCCCATACCCCCAACTTGCTTCATTCAGTCTCCAGTGAAGGGTGGGAACACACACAGCAGCCATGCTCACCAATATGTTTGCCATCAATGTCATTGCTGAGGATGATTTACACATTTTTACCACACCTTTACTTATATCTACATGTTGACTCTTGGCTAGACCAAGCTACTCTCCTTCCTCTTGCTGCGATGGCTATTGCAAAACTGTTGCTATGGGCAAAACGTTGCAATGTGGGTGAGGAAACTCATTTTGGCTAATGTAATCAACATGTTAATGCATAGCTAGTTGACTGACTAAATTGACATATCTTCATGAAATATTATTGAAGCAGGTTAGATAATTACAATGACTAGATTTTTTTTTTTGCAGGGTTAAATATGCCTAATTAATTGCCAGTAGCAATCTATGTGAATGTTGCATCAGTTATACCTTTGCATCGCACACCTAAAAAGTTATTCATTCATGTGTGAAGATGACCACACATATTATTTCATCAGCACATCTTGATTCTGAATGCAACCCACCCCATCAGCTGAGACCTGGTGCCAATTGCATAAGTTTTGTTTTGGTTGGAATATCATTGTTGTGGACACCACACACCATTTTTCACAGACACTGGTTATATTATGTTCTGCTTAATTTATTATGTTAGATATACATACCTGTCCGAATGTTTCAGGCTGTGATTTTGTCAAAATTGATTGTTTCTTGCCTAAACCATCAACACAGTTGAACATCTATACATCAGCACAGCTCCTCCTGGAATGTTGAAGACTATTTAGCTAGCTCCCTGGTTTGGACCATGTCTGGCAGCTCATGATGACCTTGTCAAAATCATACTTCTGATGAATTGAAATGGGATTAATACTGAATAAATATTAACTTTTAGCATCTTCTATTCAACTTGTCATATCAGATTTTGATATTGGTGTATTTTTTACCATTTTAAGTTCATTATTTGACATGAATTTAAATGTTGATTTAAATCAAAATCAATTTGAAGAATGGGAAATGCATGAGCCTTGATGTCAGATGGCTGAAGCGGTGCATCAGTCAGTGCCAAAAATGTGTGTGGTTCTGCCAGTTAGTTAATGGAGATTGGTGCTAATAGTCAAGCAATGAGGTCTACATTTTTTTCCAGATTTTGCTTATGAAATATAGAATCTTATCTTTTGATAGACCATAATGCCCCTAAATACTAATGGTGTCTAACTAGCCTATTAATGTTCCTGGTCCCAGCATTGTGACAATAAATGTTTCATAGTCTTGCAGTGCCATTGTTATTCCTTCTTGTGTAGGTACTGGATAAATGAGCTATAACTGGATTCCAAAAAAAGGTTAGGTCAAGTCATTCTAATTGCAGTTGCCTCTTTTCAGATGTGGAGGTGCTGGGACAGGAAGACCTGCAGCAATGAGCATTCAGTGAGGTGCTGTTGACTTTTCTGAAGTGCCCTGACTGATCACGGTCAGGCTTTCCCTGGATAATCCAACTGATATTTTTAAACATGTTTGATATGTCAATTTATGCTGATTTGGTGTTGAGCATATGAGTATCCACTATTGACAACACAGGATGGGATTTGAGATGAGGGAACGCTCTAAAAATTTCGTTTTTCTAAATGAAGTACTGCTACTTCTTGGATCAGGTGTAATTTTCTTATTCAGATAGACTGTAATGCGCTAGATATCAGTGCCACTCAAATCTAACTCTGGCTGGAAAAAACTAAGTGGGATAAATTTGTGTGGGCAACATGGCACCTATTGGGAGAAAACCTTACAAGTTCAGGAAAAGATGCTATGATCCCAGATTGTTTTGCAAAGGTACAAATCATTTTGGATGAGGATCCTGACAAGTCATTAGTTACATTGAAAACATGGGCAATAGACTTTTTGTGGATGACACGATTTAATGTCTTGCATCACAACAGTTGATGGCTTTGCAGAGGTCAATCAGAGGGCCCCATTGAAATCAAAAGAAAGTTCTACCCATTGCTATATTCTTGTGGATCCAACAAATACTTGCCCAGTTACTTTTTAAAACAATGTTCAAATGGATTTACCACAACCTAGAGCTCAGATGTCGTGCTGTGGTTAATTGATCAATGGCAGCAGCTACCTATTCAAAATTTTCTGCATCATACTTTTTATGAATGTTTTCCCTCACCTTGCACCAGTATTGGGTCCCTAAAACTGGGCAACTATGCAAGGATTTTTTCTTTGTTCATATTTCGACATTCAAATGCCCCTAGCACAGTCAATAATTACAATGAACAACACTTCTGCTCTTTACCTTACCAACAAATGTTGAACATATCTACTCTGTGCTATTGCAAGCTTATGCCAAATCATTGCAAATGCTGGCAGGCACTTATTGTCAACAAACAGTGCTACTGCTTTGCTACGTAAAGAATTTTTTTTAATGACTCCCTCTCTTTAACTGGTCAGAAGTGACATGCATTATGCTGAGGAGCATGTATGCTGGTGCAACACCTGGCTTTCTGCCCAAGCATGTTATACTTGGCTCATGAAACTGGTAAGAATGGTATGAATCGTACAGGTACAAGAAAAAAATCAATCTTTTGGGGTTAAAGAAAAAACATGATCTTGACATGTGTGTCATCTGGTTGTAGCAACAGTTTTGTAAAGATACACGTTACAGGAGTCTACTTGAGGAAAGCAGGCAAAGGATCGCAAACTTCTAAGATGGGCAGTGTGACATGTCTTGAGATATGGAATGGTTCATTAAAACATGCACACAAGATTTTTTAAGGTAAAAGTATAGTCACGATATCAATTTTATTCTAGTAATCTATAGGGTTCAGCAATGACTGCATGCTTCAAGTCCACCTGCTGTCATATTTATATATGGTGTGTGTAGAGATATGGGGTTCAAACTTATGATAGTTGGTAGAAGCACCAAAAATAAACATGTCTACATGAACTCCATTAAACTATAAAGCACTTAGCTTTCCAGATACTGAGGTTTTAAGTTTGAACAATATAAATTTAACCTCTAAATCTGTCTAGATTGTACCAAGAGCGTTTTCCAGGACGATATGCGACGTGGCATCAAATCCGTTGCATATCATAGGCCTATTAGCCATGTTAATCTCCATTTAAAGACGAAAGAGTTCGATTTCAAGGTTGGATTTCATTAACAATTTAGATTGCAGGTAAGTTAAAGCAGGACACTGTATCTGGAAAATTAGGTGGTCAGGAGCTACTTTGTATTCCTGAATAAGCGTTTATTTTATCTGCTCCTACCTAATGTTATAGCTTAAATCTTTGTGTGTATATATATA